>JAGKTI010022265.1:0-15342 GCA_018397915.1 Birgus latro | reverse complement strand
GGGGGGTAAAGACAATTTTAACCAACTCTCTCTCTCTCTCTCTCTCTCTCTCTCTATGTATATATAAAGAGAAACGTAAGTAAACAAAAAATATTTTGTCGTCTTGGAGACCTCTCCATTTATGCAATAAAAAGTCTCCATTCTCCATTTTTGACATTGGGGGGGTGATCCCATCCCCCCGGTCGGGCCATCCCTGTTCCATCCTATCCCTCCTCCTCCTCTCTCCTTCCTCGTCTCCCGTCTTCTCCTTCCTTCCTTCCTCTTCCTCCTTATCTTCCTCCTCCTCCTCTTCCTCTACCTTTTACTACTTCTCCTATCGTCTTCCTATCCTCCTCTTCCTCTGCTGTCCTCCACCCTCTTCTTCCCTTCCAAATCCCAACCCACTACCTGCCTTCCCTGACCCATTCACCCTACATACATAAAATTAATCAATCAATTAATCAATCACACGCACTCAAAAACAAAAATCACACACACAAGCATACAAATCATACACTGAAGTCTCCTAAACTAATGAGAAAAAGAGACCTAATCTCTTTGGTTCCTAGTCCTGTTGCTTTAAAATGCTTACTAAAACATCTTCCATTGCATTCACGCAAAGGGGACGTAAATGTTCACTTTTATGTTACTTTTCAATAGATTTCGTTATTAAAAGGCGTAAATTATAGGTAAGAGAGTGTCAAGGCCTAATATGTAAAATGAATAGGTAAAGAAAAAGTGTTAGGGGATGAGAAAGCGACCCCTCCCTCCATTCACCCATGGCATAACACTACTCTCTCTCTCTGTCCCTCTCTCTCATTGGATCATTGCAATAGATTAACGTTAGATTATGATGCTAGTCACGAATAAGTGCTGTGAAAATGATGCAGAGCCAGAGTACTCTCCTTTCCTGTCACAAAGCTACGTGAAATAAGCTGCCAAAGAACGGAAAACCTGGGCCAAGTTGGAGTAAAAAGAGTATAGTTGTCATTTCTCCAACATAATTTGACTATACTCTTTTTAACTTAACTTGACCAAAATTTGTAATCCCTCCATCTTGAATATTAAGTTTTAAGAATAGATTAACACTAGACTATGATGGAGTACTAATGAAATACTGTAGGACTGTAGTATCGTCTTGTTCTCCCATTTGACGTACGTGAAATAAGCTGCAAAGGACGAAAACCTAGGCCAAGCTGAGGTAAAAGGAGTATATCACCCTTAGTTCACTCCATCAGCCATCACTACTCAACAAAATATATTTCATGATGCAATGTGTACCCATAAACACATTACTTTGGCTTCAAACGCATGTCTAAGTAATTCTCTGAGCTGTGTGTGTGTGTGTGTGTGTGTGTGCAGTTGTGATTTTACTCATGTACATTGAACATTTTAACCACTTATACACCCATTGGCTCCAGCCTGATGCTAACTGATACTCAGATACAAGTTCTCGTAATAAGAGCATGCACTGATAATAACTATGTATATTTATCGGATTTCTGTGGCTTAATTGTCTGAGAAATAGCCCCTAATACACCATTAACTCTTATTACATGCTAAACAACATATAAGAATAACTTTTAGTACCAGTTGGATACACCACACCCGTTTTACTTGGCCTAATATTGCCAACTCTCCATCTTGGATAATGGGTTGTAACGAGAACGCTAGAATATCGTACAAATCATGAAGAAGTGCCGTGGAAGGGCTGTAGAACTATGGCATTTTTTTTTATTCTGTCACTAAGCGACAAGAAGTAAGCTGCAAAAGGATAAAAATCTGGGCCAAGTTAAGATAAAACGACTATAACCACGAAGGGCAGCAATATTTACCGTAATTTTATGTTGTGATGTCTCCAAAAGGGCTAATGAAATCTTCCTGTCCCGTGCTCTGGCGGTCACTAGTCAGCAAAGAAACTTTAAAACGTATCATACAACAGCTAGATGGCACTGTTAAAAGATTCACTACAGTATCACAGCCACATAAACGCACACTGCATACTTCAATCCCCTCAGTACGATAAAATCAATACTATAACAGTGATGAGTGCTCGAAAGATCAGTACAGATAGCCAACATATTCTCAAGAACTAATTTACTCTTTCGAATCATTAAACGGCAGAAAAATGGCATAGGTATCCAGTGAATTTTGGCTTTCTTTTCAAGCTTTTCTGGAATGAAATAAGTGTGGGATTATTAAGGGAAAACTAATGTTCTCTGTATTTTCTTAGTCTGATACTGATTCCCCCTTGACTTGGACTTGAAATGACAATAATACCAAAAAGACACCCGAGACATAGAGTACAACACCTGTTTCAATTATTCCTATTATTCACAAAACACAGGAAAAATTTCGTCTATCTCCCCGTCTACAGTGTGTCTCACTCTTTCTATGTACTAGTATTGCCAGACGCCTTACTCTTGGAGGAGGTGGGAACAAACGAATCGCCTCTATGACATTCTGTATGGCATCAGACAGCCCTTTAATAAAGGTTCCAACGTGTTTGCATGTGTGCATCGGCCTTGGTCACCTAATGGCGCCTCTCCACGCTGCTAGATCTCTAGCAACCTCCCTATTCAGTCCCTTGTCCTTGAGGTCACACTCAATGACCTCGTAGGTCTTTCTCGGTCTGCCTCTAGCAACCCTATCCCGAACGTTCACACTTCGCAACTTCCGCACATAACTGTCATCCTCTATCCTCTCAACATTCACACTTCGCAACTTCCGCACATAACTATCGTCCTCTATCCTCTCAAGATGCCCAAACCGTCTCAATCTACCCCTCCTCATCACAACACCAGTATATTTAAAGTCCCATACTTCCTCTCAACTCCAGTCGCAATCCTAGACCCCAAGGCCTAGCATTCAAGGACGCACTGCACATCCATCTAATCACTATCATTTCTGTACGTTTGAGCCTACGAAAATCCTCTTCCTTTACTGCCCATGTCTCACTACCATACAGCATTACACTCCCAACACATGCCCCATACTAAGCTCCGTTCGCAAGTAGGGGGAACCCTCTCATATCAGGAGAGGCAACAGCTCCCTGAACTTCCTCCAAACACTCCAGCACATTACATGTCCCCCAGATTACAAAACTTTACTACACACTCAAGAGACAAAATCTAGAAGTGAATGTAGCTACTAGCATAGTTATGACGTTTGAGAGAAATGAAACCATGGAGTGCAAAGTTAGGCTGGATGGTCAGGGAAAGGAGCATGCGAGAGCCTTTAAATTTCTCAGCAGTGTAATGATAGGTATACGAATGCAAAATAACTCGTTAATGAAGTGATGCTTGAGAACCTGTGAGCTAACGAAAATACGGGCTACAAAAGCTGGGATGAATGCACTTGCTAAAATCTGTCTGGTGACCTTATTAGGGGAAGGGTAACAGGTTTACGAGAATGAAAGGATATTCACACTTATCTTTCACCTCTGGCAACGCACCTGACCTACTCAACCGTGGCAGCCAATCCAGCTCATTACTGTGCACACAAGAGATGGCTAGGTATTGGTGGCCTCTAGACAATAAACAGATTCACTAGGTAAAAAGAATGAGCATGTTCACCACACCCTCATCCTTCTCCTCGATCAGCAGGGCATACTGAAATGTGTGAGTCGGGAGAAATGGCTGCAGACGACAGCAACACCCCAAGCCCCCGAAGGACCACCGGGGATGCGCAGCCGACACGGAGCGGCTCCGGGCAGGAACGGCCCACCTGTGTCACTCCCCACCCCTCTTGCTCCCAGCCGATGCTACGCCAAGGTAGCAGTAACAAGCACCTAGTCACCGGGAAAAATTTCAGTCGGCAGGTCAGGGGTGGAGTTGTTCTTACAACTCCACGCAACGCCGCAGTACAGGCCACAGCAGAACAGGCCATCGTCCGTTCCCCAGTTGCCTACTCGGTGCAGGGCCGCGACACAGGCCATAAGCCATGTCGGGTAAAGGCAGAGCAGGCCATCGTCTGCTCCTCTCCTGCAGTCTCTCCCAGTAGTAGCACCGCGGCACAGGCCACAAGCCGTGCCGGGTCCGAGGCAGGACAGGCCATCATCCGTCCCTCAGCTACTTCCTCTCGCAGCGCTGCAACACAGGCCATAAGCCGTGTCGGGTACGAGGCAGGACAGGGCATCGTCCGTCCCTCTGCTGCCATCTCCTGTAGGACCGCGACACAGGCCACTAGTCGTGTCGGGCAAGAGGCAGAGCAGGCCATCATCCACTCCTCCCCTACAGGAGACTCCTTTTCCACTCGAGGAGACAGGGTAGAGCGAGCCCTGACTCGTGTTTTCCCTGTGGTTTGACAGGGCGGAGGAACCGCTGTGCAGGCCATCAGTCGCACGGGGGAGGTAGAGTTGGCCATCGTCCGCTCCTCACCCTCTGCTTCTAGAACAGCTCCCGACGGGGAAGTCCCTTGCCTGGCCCACCCTGTTTCCTGCGTCCAGGAGGTGAGTCCAGGGGAGACCCTTTCTCGGAGCCATGGCAAGGCCCTATCCAGGGCCTTGGCTCCCTCAAGCCCCTCCTACACAGGCAGCAGCAGCTGAGGCAGAGGTCCCACCAGCAGAGCCGCCGGCGCCGAGTCCTGCTGGTGATGCCCCAAGCCCGAGGTTGCCGTGAGGCAACCCTGACGGGAATGCCGCCCTCCAGCAGTTGCCGCAGTTCTGTTCCTCCGGCAGCCCCAGGTTCCAGCATCCCGGGGCCTACCCAGGACTCCAGAGCGTGACCTGCATGATCAGGCCCGCCTACTCTCCCTCTTCGGCCCTATTCCCTAGCCCTGCATCCCTGCACGGGGCTCCCAGAAGGGTGAGCCTCACCTCACTCCACCAGCCTGAGGTACCAGGAGTTGGCCCACTCAATATAGTAAAAAGGGCCGTAATAGTGTGCGACTCCTAGACCAGTGTAACTCACCAGGCCATAACTGTGATGTGTAGTGACATAAATGTGACGCACAGTCTATCTCTCATCAATGTATTGGCTCAGTCAAAATTCCCAGAGTGCCTCAGTGTGTAAGACTGGACGAGCCTTAGTGATCCTCAGTGAAGGTGTATAATGTACAGAGCACAGCCCCTTTGACTATATCAAGTAACATTCTAGTGTTACAAAAGTATAACGTGCTCTAGTGGAAATTGAATGATTATAAAGAAACAGTGCCATCCCTTGCATTCAATACATTTCCCTCCCCAGTGTATCGGCAGGTCGCTGAATAAACCTACATATCTGAGGGACAAATAGTTGGCCCTCAAATACGTAGCATAACCGGATGATGAGATTGTAGTATTGGATGGGGATTTAAATGGTCATATGGGCAAAGCAGCTCAAGGAATTGATGAGCTACATGGGGGATATGCATATGGTATGAGGAATGTGGAAGGGGAAAGGATACTCAAATTTGGAGAAGCGATGAACATACTTGTGTGCAATACACATTTTAGGAAAAAAAAAAAAAGTAGGATGATTACATGAGTTTGGAAACAGTAGCCAGATTGACCATTTGCTGCTCAGGACTGATAGGAGGCTGGTGAAGGATGCTAAATTTATAGGAAGTGAAGTGTGTGTGCAGCAACAAAGATTGCTGATATGAGTATGTGACAAGGTGCTGGGTGGTTAAGAGGAACTACGCACCCAGGAGGAAAATACGGAAACTGAAAAACAAGCAGTACAGGATGCCTTCTATAGCAACATGAGTAACGTGGTGGCTGAACAGGGAGATGTTGACAGAAGTGTTAATGAACAGTGCCAAGGTCTCAGGAACAATCTCTTGAGAGCTAGTGATTCAGCATTGACTACTGAAATGTTAAAGGCCTCAGGAGATATAGGGATGGGTTAATAATATGGTAAATTTAATTATACAGTATATAAGTGTGTTGTCCCACACTACTGGCAGAAGAGTGTGTGTAAATGTGTGTAAGGAGAAGGGTGGTGCTCTTGAAAGAAGAAATTATAGAGGTATAAAACTTTTGAACCAGATAATGAAAATAAAGGAGAGAGTTCTTAAAGGTATGATAAGGGGAAAGAGTGAATATTGATGAGATGCAGTTTGGGTTTATGCCAGGCAGAGACTACTGATACCATATTCACTATCTGACAGCTTCAGGAAAATATATAGGGATGAAAAGAACAGCTCCCTTTGACATAGTCCCTCAGGAGGTGAAGTGGGTGTCAAGATAACTTGGGATCGATGAGTGGATGGTTAGTGGTTATGGCTGTGTGTGTGGGTGCTCACACCCGGGTGAGAGTGAATGGAGATTTGAGTGATGAATTTTCTGTGAATGTTGGCATGCATCAGGGGGCAGTTTGAGTCCCTTATTGTTTGTTATGGTGCTTGAAGCTCTCCTAAGACTTAAAAAATGGATTTCCATGAAGAAGATGTATGCTGATGGCTTGGTGTTGATTGCAGAGAATGAAAGGGAAGTGTAGGTAAGATTTTGGAAATGGAGAAAGGGTTTGAGAGTAAATGTGAATAAAACATACGCGATAATATATAGGGCTGGTGCTGGTACTGTCAAAGCAGAGAGAGTGTGGACATTTGCTGTTTGTCACAAGGGTGTGGGAAACAACTCCATCTTGTGCAGTGTTTGTGACAAGTGGGTACATAAGAGATGTAGCTGTAATAGAGGTAGACTGCAAAAAAATGCTGATTTTGTGTACATGGTGTGTTGGAGAGAGCATGTACAGACTCTCAGGAATGAATGAATTGATCTTGCTGGAAAGTCTCTTGAGTGTGTGGAGGAGTTTCATATGGGGGACATCTTATGTGCTGGAGGTGGGCCTGGAGCTAGTAAGTTGTTGGTGGAAATTCAGAGAGCTGATACCTCTCCTAACATTGAGAGTGCTCTCCTTCTGTGCTGAGAGATATCTGAATGCAACATATGTTTTGAGTGCAACACTGTATAGAAGTGAGACATGGGCAAGAAGGAAGAGGGTATTAGTAGGTTCAAACGTACAGAAATGACAATGATTAGATGATGTCAAGCCTGGAGGGGCTAGGATTACAATTGAAGAGTTGAGAGGGTTGTGACCTCAGGGTTAAGGGACTGAAGAAGGAAGCTGCCATAGATCAAGCAGCATGGAGAGCCGCCATGAGGTGACCAAGGCCGACACATGCAAGCATGTTGGAGCCTTCAAAAATGAAACGAATAGGAAGAATGGGACTGGAATGTATTGGTGTTGTGATGAGGAGGGGTAGGTTGAGATGGTTTACATATGTTGAGATGATGGAAGAACTGGAATTGGGCGCGGAAGTGAGAACTGTGAACGTTGGAGGTAGGATTGCAAGAGACAGACCGAAAAAGACCTGGAATGAGGTCATAGTGTGTGACCTTAGTGAAAAGGAACTGAATAGGGAGGCTGCCAGAGTGTGGAGAGTTGCCATTATGTGACCAAGGCCAACGCATGCAAGCATGTTGGAGCCGCCTTTGTAACCGATACAATGATAATGTGGATGATGTTTATTGAATGAATGAAACACAAGAGAACAAAATATTATTACAAACTTTATTACATACAGTATGTCACAAGGGACAGTAAACAGGCATTCTCAAACCAAGTAACATGATATATGAAGCATCACTATTGAATTTCATTAAAAAAATATAAATAAATAAATAAATGGAAACCCCAAGTGCCACTGTGCAACTACAAGCTTTTTATGAGATGCAAAGTACCCAAACTAAAATTTACACTGAGTTGCAAACTACTGTATGCATCACAGTTATAGTGAATGGAACTTTATACCTTGTTACTAATGCCTGCGGAGAGCTGCTCATGGCTGCACTGCTTTATGGCTGGAGGGGAAAAAAAATCAAATTCAGCACAGTATTACAGGATGTCCTCATTGTATGTAAGGGATCTGTACAATATATATATTTTTTTATTGGTACTGAAAAATGGGGGAAGCTAAGATAACCTTTACAGGTGCCAACAGAGCGTTATCAGGCAATTTTTCTATTTCTCATTGCAAAAATGAATGTCAAAAAAGGTGACATAATGAGGAATTACTGTATGCAGGAAATTTATACAATTGTTATATCACCTACCATATCTTATAATGTCAGTTGTTTTTCATTTACATGAACATACTGTATTTACCTGCCTTAACTGTCCTTTATAATTCCTTTCATAAACAGGATATGAAAGATTCAACTGAAAATCTGACAGCCTTGAATCCTCCTAATATATAGGGCTTAACACATTATGCATGACTGCTGAAAGTCTGTATCTTACAACTGGTACACACACCATGATCAACCTCTGTGTAGTCTGGGACAAAAGTTCACCTACCATTCCACTGCACTGACCTCACACTTAGGGTGTGTCTATTACTTTCCTCCCTGAAACAGACATCAATGGGCAGAGAAATGCCCCAAACCTTTTTCAGATAAAAAACATTAACCAGCATAAGGGTGTGATAAGTGAAACTGGTGATATATTACATGAACTTTTGTTCTTCACTGTGTATTACTCACTTGTACCTACAGTACTCACTAGATACAGAACTCTTTTATTCCAAGGCTATATGAAGTTTCATATTAAAGGATGGGTTGCCGCAAACTTGTATATACCTAATACCATAAATAAAAGCCAATCACATTGTACCCACTGTGTGTTGGACCTGAGGCTTGGCTACCTGAGTCCAGCACAATTAACTGTATATGACTGGCCTGCTTCCCCTGATGGCAAAGGGAGAGACTAAATCATACTACTGTATGGAAAAAATCAGTGGAGACACCTGGCTGGTAGTACAATAATGAAAACCTTTATAAGATTACACACACATTTACAGTATATAATATATGTATGAGCTGTGTGCGCACCATTCTTAAAATGTACTATATATATATAATAATATACACTGTACACTGACAAAAATTATCATACATTATACACATTCAACTGGGAACTTATACTTGCTATACACAACACTATATTGTCAGGATAATCTGCACTGTGGTATGCAGTACCCTCTGATCAATGTGGGGGAATTTCATCTCAAAAGTAAAGCATAATGTAAAATAGCTTAACTGTAGAGTACCAGAATGAATGTCTAATCATATTTAACCTCTTTAATACCATGACATATCAGGTATTTTTAATTCTATTGATGCTATCTTCAGATAATTTTATTCAACTTAAGAAGTGAATTTAGACTGTGAATGAACTCAAGATGAATGTTTCTAGCACCGTCCCTATAAATGGTGTCTCCATAGTTAACAAAATCACCTGGAGTTAGCATAAAGAAAAAAAAAAATCACTGAATAAAAGGGACTGAAAGTCTTAAATTATGACTTAAATTCAGACATTGAAGCTGTATACAGCACTAACATATGAATCAAAATGAGGAAACTTGTCACATTCATTATCTCACATGCTCAAAACATACTAAACACTTGCAATATAAAAAATTAAGTTTTACAATAACTCTTCTCTACCTATCCATTACTACAGTTCTTCATCAGTCAGTTTGATGGTATCATTACAATTCTAGTCTTGAAATGTCAGTACAGTATGATATTCATTCATCTGTGGATAGAGTAAGTCCTTGTTATAAATTGGTGATGAGTTCCAAAACGTCACAGATTTTTTTCACACAAATGATGCTGCAAACTAGAGGAAATTTGACAAATTGGCATGATAGGTAATAATGGAACTTTAATAAGTAATTTTCCTGTGACTTACTGTGGAGCTAACCCCTTCAATCTGATGATATATTTTCTATTTTATTCTAGTTACCTTCACACATCTTTGCTAAACTTTGGAGAGACCACCAGTAGTGATGGTGTTAAAATCAGTCTTCAATAACCCTTCATCAACCATTTTGTTTCCCTACAATGTATAAAACTGTCTGAAGGTAGCAAGAATATAAACCAAATACATTATGTCAACAAAGAAGGGTACTTATAAGGAGGACTTACTGTACAGAATTTATTCATTACAGAACATGATACTGGATGCATTAAGCTGTGGAAAAATACATACATGATACTGTAATGTCTAAGTATATAAAATGACCTAAACTAACTAACTACTCATACATGCAGCCATATGTTAACATATTATTATAACCAATGTATTGGTACAATCAGAAGCCAAGAAGGACAAATTTTGGATTAACTTCTTCAATTCGATGACACAATTTTTATTTCATTCTTGCTACTTTCAGATGATTTTACTCATCTAAAGAAAGACCTTTAGTAGTGAGGGTGTTAATGAAGGCAATATCTAAACCTTCTAGTTCAATGTCTAAGCTGAATAAAACTGTCTGGATATAGCAAAAACAAAACAAATTATAGCACTGAATTGATCGGGATTAATAAGATTTTACTGCATAAAGAAAAAAAAAATTGAGTAGTGCATTTGTTATGGTGTGCAATCACATACAGTACAATACCTGACTGTGCACTGATTACTGCTGAATACAACTATGATAATCCTGACAAAAACTTCCACAGTACCACAGTATGGGTTAACTTTAACTGCAACAGTTCATATGAGGTCAACTGCAGACCTCTTTCTCTTTGGTGGGAAAGTGGTAGCCAAAAATAATCCTTTCCAATACTGGCAAGGTAACAATGTGGTAGCAGTGTCTGAAGTGAGTGATCCTCGTTACGGTCAAAATGTTGTAATGGCTTTGTGTCTCAGTTAGTGTATACCATTGGTACAAACAGACAATGTGTGAGCATGTGCAAACAGCACTTCTGTTCTAACCTGACAAAGATCCCTAATTGCTTTCACTTCAACTGATGGCCATGTGCAGTTGAACTTGAGAGCTGATTTGACGAGTAAATAAGGAGACTCATTCCTACTTTATAATTAAGGCTCTCAGAAATTTCACGCACTGATGACTTAGAAATGAAGCTGTGGGAGTGTCCTAGTTTAATCAGATAAACGTAATCAGCACCCATATTAAATGTCTGCCATAGCCTGGATGTGATACTCTGCACTTAGGTCACACCCAGATCACATGATAAAAGTGCTACTGATGAGTCACTGTGGCTGCAGATACAAGGCACAAAAATTTTACTTGAATGGACAAAAATGTACTTTTCATTTTTCTTCTGCAGTGAACAATGAAAGTTTTGACAGCAGTCCTTCAGAAACTGGATAATCTCTATGTACCAGCCATCAACCATGCACTCTTGTACTGCCCATCAGGAGCACTGGGGAAGTGAGTGGGTGGGTAGTGGTGGTAGTAGTGGTAATGGGGGGGTGGGGGGTGGAGGGAATTACAACTAATGTATATTTAACCATTTTCCTCAGCTTCTACACACATATCTAATAGGCATGCCACTGAAGAGGTAACTAAATGTCTTTTACGCACTAAGTAATTTTAGCAGTAAGAACCCCTGCTTTTGAGACTCTTGTGCAATCTGGACTGTCACTTGAACAAAATGATGTGACTAACAAGATTTTTAAACACCTGATATGGATCAGAGTAGCTTATCATCATCATCACTATCCTGACCTTTGTGTGTTGTAAGATGGGAAAAGGACAATGAATGGAAGTAGGAAAAATATCAATAGCCTGGCCAGATCATTCCTACACCATTCAAGCTTCTAGAATCCTGGATTCACCTCACAAGCCTTGCCATCAGCACATTTTTTTTTTTTTAACTCTCATTACAGAAGTGCTTCATACACACATTCACATAAGAATCAATCCATTAATTCACAATTAGGAACAGGGATACTTAACTCTTATGTGTTCACACATCATCCAACAAATTTTATCCCCTGACAATTCTTTACCCTCATCAACTTTTCATAAGATGCTTTTTTCACACACTTTTTTATCATATCCAACCACCACCTTGTCCTATGACAACTCATCCCACATTTAACCTCACTCACATACACCTTTTGATTACCCTACCTACATCCATTCTTTTCACATGACCATACTATCTAAGCACACACTCTTCTATCTAATCATCAACAGACTTTCTTGGTGCTCTTGACGTTCCTGTTCTGGCCTGAGCCTCATTTGAAATAAGGATCTACAGGACTGCTGGCCAAAGCTGCCCTTCTCCTGCAGTCCATCCTCCTCTTGGGGGACAGGTAGGAGACTGAGGATGTTTGTATAACTAAGCAGTGATGGCATCCCTCTCCAGCATTTACTTCACATCTTCTGTGAATTACAATGCTTTTTATCTTATCTACTCTAGTGCATTTCTCACACATTCCTCAATAGTCCCATTTCCACTCTACCTAACCTTGACTTTTCATACTCATGCAGTACCAAGGTCTAACACTCACACATGCATGTGAGTTCTTGTAGTTTCCACAGTCAAATGTCTGTTCACTAATAAATCCATCATAGCACTAACCAATTTTCTTCCATGTGCCACTCTACAATACCAAGGTCTAACACTCATACATGCATGTGAGCATTAACATAAGTTCTTGTGGCTTCCACAGTCAAACTTCTGTTCACTATTAAATCCGTCATAGCACTAGCCAGTCTTCTTCGATGTACCACTCTACTCTTGATTTCCTTTTCATATTTACTCCTCTTTATTACCACATTATTTTAATTCCATCTATCCTTCTACAGCCATGTTTTATTTCTGGAGGGAGTGGCTGCAAACAAATCATCACCACATCACCTGTTCTCTGTCATCAGGCTGTCCTCTCTCCAACTCACCTCTTCACTCATCTCTCTCTACCACATCCCTCCATCTCCCCCTTACCCTCTCCACCCCACTCACATATTCTCCTTGTCAATTTCACATTGTCTTATTCTCTCCACATGGCAAAACCATCTCAAGGTACTTCTAATTATTTCCTGTACATTCACATCAACAGTGAAAAAAATAAACTTAAAAATGTGCATTTGACTGGACAAACTACACCTCCTCTATGGATTTAACATTACTGCACCAGTATATATTATGAGGATTAATGTTAGTGATCCTACAAAAAATGTGATTATTTTACATCAATTTACTCTGTTACACCAACTGCATTTTTTCATTGGCTGGTGGAAAATAATTTTTCTGATACATAAACTCAGTTAAAAAAAAAAACTTTCACTGACATTAAGATATATAATTACAGTATGTGATTACATGTGACAAAGATTCTACCACCCTGGCTACCATACCATTCAATTATGTGAAGAAATCATGAGACTGCTGCACTGAATCCTGATTACTTTGCTAACTTACAGTATATGCATATCAAATTATTTTAAAGCATTTTCATATAAACAGTGCAATATTATGAAACCTCACATCCTGTGAACAAACGTACTTTTGCACTGGCTAACCCTAATGTTTACAAGACAGAAAATTATTTTATCTGCATCACACAGTAAAACCAAGAGAAATACAGCTTCCATTAAAAAAAATAACAACAATAATATTAATAATACATCCATCCATCATCCAATCCCATGTTGCCCCA
Organism: Birgus latro; assembly: GCA_018397915.1. Taxonomy (NCBI): domain Eukaryota; kingdom Metazoa; phylum Arthropoda; class Malacostraca; order Decapoda; family Coenobitidae; genus Birgus; species Birgus latro. Next base: position 1,960 of record JAGKTI010022265.1, on the reverse strand, counting down.
TAATGAGCATAGGAACCCAGGACTAGGCAAGTTGGTCCTTACATTTAAGAAGAGAGTGACCAGCCTCATTCATCCCTGAGTGGCATTACGTGAGTAATAAACCCCAACCACCCCTCGAATATAAACCTGCACTGGCTCAATCCAATTGGAGCACCTTAATTACTCACTAAACCACCAGGAGCCATAATTTGGCTACTGTATGTGATTACCAACCAGCATAGTAAATGGTTTTCTGGTGTAGAGGAAACCATTTGGCTTGTCACTCAGTGTAGAATCACCCATACACAGAAGGAAGAGGAAAGAAAGACAAGAGAGAGTGTAAAGTCACCCGTAGGCAGAAGGAGGAGGAAAAAAGGAAGGAAAGAAAGACAGAAGAGGAATGAAGGAAGAAAAGGGCAGACACCCAAAGCACTGAGCGAGTGGAAGGCAATAATAATAGTAATAATTATAATAATATCTGCTTGGAAACACCTATCAAAAGAAACTAATAGGTATCTGGGTTCCTCACTTTTACCGACAATTTTACAAAAAAGGGTAATCCTACATGAGGAAAAAATGCCATATTAGAGCTACTGCAACACTAAGAACTACATTTTATATCCTGTACTACATCAGCAATATAATAATATGAAAGCATTCCTCAAAACAATTTATACTGAATAAAGTGGTTAAAAAACTAAGCACAATGGTACAGCACAACACACTGTCGATACACCAAACAATCCAAAAATGACATACGACACTAGCATCCCTTAACTACTGGTCTTAGATTCCTTATCACTGTACCTTAAGTCATATCACATCATGCATGGTCCTTACTTCTAGTAAACCTGTGGTGTACATAACATTTCAGTATCTTAAAATTCATTAAAAAAACCTGTACCTTATCTTGAGTGAAATCTTAGTATAGTGTAGTATATCTGTCCCATTTATACTGTGTTGTCAGTAAATATAAATTTGTATATCATCTGCCCATAGTACACTCTAACCCCTTCTACAACTATCCTAAAACTCAACTACTGTATCATCATCTGAATGAATATGAAAAGGTGCGAAACACTAACATACACAGCTAGCACATTTATACAATACAGTAATTCTGAGGACGTATAAGAAATATCTGCATATAAAAGAATTCTGGAAGGGAAGGTAGACCTTGGCCTGCATAGAGTACAAACTTCAATTGGAAATCTGCATTAAAAGTACTATGGTCAAGACATCAATCATCTTCAAAGCAGACATGAGCTTATCAAATGAACTATAAGGCACTCTACTCTGTAGGTTTATATAACATAGATCAAATTAATTACAAAATAATGTTACTACTGAGTAGCACTGCAACATTACTGACAAATGCTAAAAGTAGTACTGCATTATTGGTGGGTAATGACTAAATATTGACAACATTGTCTCTAAACCTAATTACATAATAATAATCAGGGATAAAACACATATAAAATTCTATATTAAATTATTGGTTAGTGTACGACAGAAAACTTCAAATGAAGCTTCTGAAGCAGACTCGTTTTGCATCTCTCTAATCATATATCTCTTTTCACATGAGGATGACCATCTGGTCCATGCCTCTGACAGAACACAGAAGCCTATTGTTTGTGTCTTTGGTTTAATGCCCTCGTCAACGAAGCATTCACTTTTGTAATGTATAGCTGGCAATACAGCAGTTCCCTACCTAACACCATAAATGTTTAGATGTGTTTCTAAAAACTACCATGATGAGTGAAAATTCCTTAAAAAAGCAGGTTTGGTTCCATCAGGAAAGGTTACTGTCTCAAATATTATAAACTCATACTCAAGGCTGCTAATTTGTATCACCATACATTTGATGTTGTGATCACATGTATGTGCACACACACACACACACACACACACAATTTTATATACATATATATACTGTATATATATGTATATAAAATTGTGTGTGTGTGTGTGTGTGTGTGTG
>JAGKTI010022264.1:0-15342 GCA_018397915.1 Birgus latro | reverse complement strand
AGGCCCTCCAACTGTCTCGTCAACCTTGGGGGGACCCTGACAACTTGGACCGGCCTAGGGCACATTATAGTTTTTTTTGTTTTGTTTTCAAGGCATTTTGGTCATAGGTCCATTCCGTATCCCCACTAAATCCAAGTTATATCGACCACACGATATGATAAATCGCTATGCGATGGGTTTTCACTTGATGTAACCCCACTGCATCCCTGAGTGTCAGTGGGCTGCCTCACTCCTTCAGGCCAGCAGCAGGGGTGGGTCAATCCTGGCCACAAGTCAGCAGCTGGCAGAAGTTGTTACCTGATAACAGCGCACTGGATCTGCTGCACGACCATTAGCACCATGATCTGAATCCCAGCATGGGTAACTGACACCAATGGACTCAGGTGTCCATTCATCTCTATGAGTTGGTGGATAAAATAAAGACCAAGATCAACACCTTGGGAAGGTAACCAGTAACTTGGATGATGCAGTGGTTTGTATCCCAGGACAGCTGATGAATAACCCAATACAGACTCAAAGCCTCATGGCATCAGTCCCGACCTTAACCTTTATCCATTACTATAGGCTTTTTAGATCATTCTGAAAGTTACCTGAAACTTCAATAAAGAACAAAATAACATAAAAAACATACAAGATCACAACATTCCTGAAACACTAGAAGTGACTATAAACAAGAGATAGAGTACTTACCTGCTCAACCACCATCTGTGCAATCTCTTTATTGACCTGCTCTGACCCAGTAGCATCCTGGTATGACTTGTAGAGTCCATCACTCATTAGCAGGAGAAAACTGCCAAAGAAAAATTGGTTTACAAAATGTGCTCCATCCCACCCAATTTCTTTGCCTAATTTTGCTGTCATAAAATAAAATGGTCTGAACAACTGCCTCTAGCACAAACATATACTGCACTGTACATCTACCAGTAGCAATTTAACACCTAGTTTCACCAAAAGAATATGAACAGCTTTGTGAAAAAAAAAAAAAAACTGTGTTCTTTACAATCACCAGAAGAATATGAACAGCATTGTAAAAAAATAACTCTGTGCTCTTTACAATCACCAGAAGAATATGAATGCACTGTATAAACTAAAACTGTGTTCTTTACAATCAACTTCACTGCATTTTTTTTTTTTTTTTAACTGCACTCCAGCACTTGGTGAGTTTATTTAGCTCAGCCCCTTCAACCTAATGACATACTGTACTTTGTACTGTATTCTGGCTTACTCCAAATTATTTCATTTGGCTTAAATCATCATCATCATCATCCTGACCTCCTTTCCCATCCTAGGGTAGGGTGAGGAGTAGCAATGTCTAGACAGCCCAAATTTGCCCAATCCAATAGGCCACACTTCCATTCACTCACCACTCAAGCCCCAGAATCCTGGCTCTATCTGATATGCCAAATTCACCACATTCTGTAGCTTCATATAAACATATCTGATAGTGTCAATCCGGACACTGTCACGTTAAAAAGAAGTGCCAAATCCCCGATCATGCGCTTCCCCTCACAATATTCATCCAGCCAGCTCGATCTCTTGTCAGTCCCCTAGCCTCACCGACTTCCAAACCTCTTTTAAACACATCCACCATAGCCCTCCACCTTCTTGGTTTAAAAAGGGGTAAAAAAAAATTGGTTTATTTAACTTATTTTTTTTTTTTACTGCATTCTAACTGATTTTATTCACCTCTGCCCCTTCAACCTGATAAAATACTTTGTACTGTATTCTGGCCAACACAATGTTATTTTATTTTGCTTAAAAAGGGGTCAGAAATTGTCTTATTTAACATTATTTCAGTTTGTTATTTCCAGCTTTTTAACTTCCACTTTGGCAAACAACACTCTGTTTTGTTTTCACGATGCGTATGAGGCTTCTTCTTCTTTTTTTTTTCTAAGGTACAAGCGGCTGTCTCCCAAAGGGCCAATCTTTGGCCCCATCAATCTATTCCCACTGAACCAATGTTAAAGCAAGTCAGCTTAATATGAAATCACCTAATGCTATGATCTGGGGCACCATGGTCCTATCACTACGGGAGGGACACCTGTATCAACAGCAGTTCGTGAGAAATAGGCCAGACACTCGTTCACACATCACTGAAGTCTCTGGAATCCTAACCCCACCTCACAGCCCTAACCATCTGCACATATCCTGTATTTTTTTTGGTATTTTTGTTTATAGATGCATACCTACTAAACAGAGTCACATACCTACTAAATAGAGTCAATCCATCAATGTCAACTTAAAAGAGGGTTGGGAACAAACCCTTGACGTGTGCTCCTCCGTGCATGATTCATCCACTCAATATTATTTCCTACATCATCAAAATCCATACCTTGCTTTTTTACATACTTATATCCCATAACCATTCACCCTCTTCATGGCCTACCACATTTTCTACCTTCACATTCTCCCCTCCATTTTCACTGTCTTACATCTACAGCCATTCTCTCCATATGACCATACCATCTAATCACATTCTCTTCAACTGTTATCAACAGACTTCCATACTCAACAACACACATTATCCAGCCCATTCACTACATGCACTCCACACATCACTACATGTACTCCACACATTTCCTCAAAAATTCCATCTCCACTGCTCTTTCCCTTGACTTTTCACTATCATGCCAAACCAAAGTTTCACAACGATACATTGATGTGGCACGATTTAGCCCTCATGCAATCCTCTTGTAGCCTCCAAACTTAGTCCCCAGTTTGATATCAAGGTAGGCATTGAGCTGAGGCCACACCTCAGGCCTTGAGGTTGAGGCTGAGGATTTTAGATAAGGTACAAGGTCAAGACCAACCTTTTCGACAGGCCTCAAGCCTGAGGCTAAGACTTTTACGGGAGGCCGTGTGAGGCCTGGGCTTAATTCTATACATTATTCTATTACTGTTCTTATAAACTGTTTTCTGTCCAATTTAAAACAAAGTTTTACATGTTTCTTATGATAAATGGTGGCTATATCTTTCTTCTTAAGCATAGCTAAAATATCATGTATAAAATAACTTCCTATGTCTTTCTGGATCACAGCATTTACCACTTGTACTGTGCTGAATAATTAGTTCAGCTAAATACCCGGTCAGGCACACAAACACACGCGCATGCACGTGCACACACACACACACACACATACATACACACAGACACACACACATACATACATACTTACACACACAGACACACACACACAGAATCCACTCAACTATTGACCAGTATCACTGGCCAGGTTGTAAGTAAGATACTAGAAAAGCTGATAAGAAAAGTTTTGGTAAACCATCCAGAAGAACACAGTATGATAACAGAAAGGCAGTTCAGTTTAGAAAGGGAAAATCATGTGTTACTAATCTATTAAGCTACTATGATATACATAAAAGAGAAGGATGGGTGGACAGTATCTATTTAGATTTCAAGAAAGCATCTGACCGAGTACCACACCAAAGACTTTTATGGAAACTGTACCATCAAGGAGAGGCAATCTGTACTGTTGGATGTAGGATTTTCTCAGAAAAAGGGAAAAGAGAACAGTACTAAGGGGAAATTACTCTTCATGGAGGGAAGTGACTAGCGGAGTTCCACAGGGCTCAGTGCCACCACCAATTGTGTTTTTGGTATATATAAAGGACAGACATACAAAATAATACAGTATATTTTTTTTGCATGTTTTCCATCCCCTATCTGGCCTTGTTCCACATACTCTATCCTGTTTATCTTTTTCCAACTGTTTGTTTTTACAGTGACATGTACATCAGACATTTCTATCTATCTATCTATTGCCAGACGACTCAATCCCGAACGGGGTGGCCACAAACAAATCGCCTCCATGTCACTCTGTCCCCTGCCATTTCACTACCACGCTCCCAACTCACACCCCCCTCTCTCATATACCTCTCCACTCCATCCCTCCATCTCATCCTCGGCCTCCCCCTCCCTCTCGCCCCCTCCACCTCACTCACATACACTCTCCTCGTCAATCTTTCACTCTCCATCCTCTCCACATGCCCAAACCACCTTAACGTGTTTCTCCTAACGCTTCCCACCACATCCTCAACCACACCACAACGCTCCTTCACTTCCTCATTTGTTAGTCTGTCTCCCCATGTGACTCCACATGCTCTTCTCAAATAACTCATCAGACAGATATGCATAATAAATAGGTTTTTACCATGAACAATATCAGTATTACCAGCATGGATATTTGCAAGCATGACAGCGAGAGCATTCGTTTTTCTCTGTGAAAACTAACATAAACTGCCATAACCTATACTGTATATCAGTAGAAGGGGAATTTACTGCAGGTGCTATCAAATTTCACGTAACTCTAACTTTTTTTTTTTTTTTTACAAATACTGTATTTTTCTATGGAAAGGTGTGCAGTTTTACTTCTACTCATCCTATTGGCATCTTAGCTATCATATTTACCATTTTAAACCATAAAATGAAAGAGCAACTATTCAGCTTTAAAACGGTAACACATTCATTAGCCTACCATAAAAAGTTAGTGTACCGTGACTGATTAAGTACAAATGTCGCTGCGCGACGGCGCGCTCTATGTACGCATGGCTGAATCTGGCACAGACACATCGGAGGAGTGCCGAAAATCTCGAAGGGTTCCAGCCATCATCCAATTCTATGTCGCCCCACAGAGGAGCATGGGAGCCCAGGGTTAGGCAAGTTGGTCCTGACATTTAAGATGAGAATGACCAGCCTCACTCATCCCTGAGTGACATTACGTGAGCAATAAACCCCAACCACCCCTTGGATATAAATCTTCACCGGCTCGATCCGACTGGAGCGCCACAATTACCCACTAAACCACCAGGCACCAAAATTTGGTTATATTGTTACCACCCAGCATAGTAAATGGTTTCCTGGTGTACAGGAAACCATTTGGCTTGTCACTCAGTGTAGAGTCACCCATAGGCAGAAGGACGAGGAAAGAATGAAGGAAAGAAAGACAGAAGAGGGAGCTTAAAGTCACCCATAGGCAGAACGACAAGGAAAGAATGAAGGAAAGAAAGACAGAAGAGGATTGAAGGAAAGAAGACCGAAGAGGATTGAAGGAAAGAAGGATGGAGGAGAGGAAAGGGCAGACACCCGACAGCAGCACCACATCGAGTGGATGGTGAGCGCTGTTAGGTAAAAATGAGAAGAGACCAGATTGGGGTTATAAGTTAGGAAGATCAACCCTACACATATCAAAAAGGGAGGCGGACCTATGAGTGATCATCAATAACAGACTATCTCCGGCTGACCACATCAGTGAGGAGGTACGTAACATGTATACATTGCTTGCTAATATAAGAACAGCATTCACATAATTATATAAATGAAAAAATACTGAGAGAGATAATAACATCATTCATCAGACTAATCCTGGAGTATGCATCAGTAGTATGGAATCCTCATCTAAAAAAACACATAGATAAGTTTGAAAAAGTACAAAGGGCAGCTACAAGATGGGTACCAAGCTTGAGGGATCTAAGCTACGAAGAGAGACTAGAAAAACTGAATCTACAAACACTACGGGAGAGACGAAAAAGAGGAGACATAATTATGCTATATAAATACATCTCAGGGGAAGAGAAAACAGATATTATGGGGAAGCATCAGACATTAGGGGAAAGTATCAGCAACAGGACACTGCAAAAAACTACATAAAAAGAGGGGCAATAAAGAAGTAAGGACATTCAGTTTCCCAAATAGGCCAATTGATCAGTGGACTATTCACTACCAAATGAAATAGTGTGTGCCAAAACAATCCATAAATTTAAGGATATGTATGATAAAAATGGTTTAATACACAGGACTGACTCATTCCTGTAAAGATACAATTAGTTAAGAGCAATTGGGTAAGCGCATGATGCACGGACACATGCAAGCATGCACGAGCACATGCACACACACACACACACACACGCACACACACACGCACACACACCTTCACACACACACACACACACACACACACACGCACACACACACACACACACACACACACACACGCACACACACACACACACACACACACACACACACACACACACACACACACACACACACACACACACACACACACACACACACACACACACACACACACACACACACACACAAAATCTTCCTCTTTCCTCTTGTACCCCTCTCCACCCCCTTCCACCCCTTCATATCTACCTCCTCAGATAGCATCCCATCTCTCTCTCCATCTCTCTTTGCCCACATTATACAATATACCTGTTTATGCACATTTTTTCTCATTTGTTTTGTCCTCACTGTCTGCTGTATCACAACATAAAAGAGGATAACTACATAAGATGCAGCTCCTGTAGATGGTTAGATTAGACTAGAAAACAAAATAAGTACTGCAAAGGAGAAAACATTAATATGATTGTCTCTGATCAAAATATCCTAGGAGGAATTTTTTTCCTAATCAATAAATGTTGTACTATCTCACTTGTTTTCCTTCAAGTCAGTGTTTCTAGTTACTTATCACTCACTAGCAAGCAGCAGCCTTCCTGTGGCAGACAGCACCTCACCATGGATGGAACAAGGTCCTTCCACGTGGTGAGGTGCAGGGAGATGGATGAGGCATGGCCCCCAAAAGGATAAGCTATGTACAGGAGATAGGCACAAATACACAAATAATAGTTTCAGTCAGGACTTTGACTACTTCATAAATGTGGTTGAGTTCCCCACCTGGAAGTGTTGTGCAAGGCCAGCTACCAAGCCTTGATCCCACATCACTCCCATGGTAGTACTTCCCAGGACGATGGTAAACACCCACCTATTACCTTTTGGGTGGGCTAATGGGTACTACACCTTGCCCAACCAGGACTATGCAGGGCAGGGGCATCCACCTTTCCTGAGCTGGATACATGCTCCAGCCACATACCCATAGATGAATGGAAAAAGGAGATGCAAGCTGGTGGGAATTAAAATGCTGTTATCATTTCTGACCTTCTATTACCTAGATTAACCCTTATCCACCGGGGGTTTCCCGCCATCTCCCACTCCTCCTTATGGGGGATTTCCGAGATTTTGGGAAAAATACTCTTACTTCAAACCCTGCCAAATTATTAAAGATAGAGAAAAAATTAAGTATAAATAAGACTCATCAACTCTTCCTCTTTCAAATGAAAGTATCCCAAGGTCTCCAGGTGGTCCCTTCGATGAGTAAGGATAAGTTAAAGATGACTGGTTTTCCGTGTTTTGGTGGGCTAATCTGGTTGCGTGCCACTGCCAGTGACCTTGGACTCGCTGGCTAGAGTTGGCAGCACTGACCGGAGTGGTGATTGTATAACACTGCCCAGCCTCAAGGACTATTCCTCTCATTTTTTCAACTTTTCTTTACTCACTGTCATAAGGATGAGTCATCACCCCTTCCATGTGGCTCCCATAGGGCTTTCCACCCGTTTCAAAGCGCCACTATGCCCCGTAGATGTATGGGAAAAGAATAGCTCTTTATTTTCTGTACTCACTGCTTGCGTCAATTATAAAAATTTCCCTCCACTATAGCACTTATATTTGCACTTGACATCATGATTACGGGAAACTGCACTTTGGGAAGTAAACGCTCTGGCTGTTTCACGCAATATGGTTGAGTATGAGGTAATTACTTGTACAAAAATTGGGACTAATTTGTACTAATCTGGGACATCGTGAAAAAATACTTACATTTTTTGTACTTCACATCACAAATACGCTAATGCTCATATATTCATCATTATATTCTGAGTAACTGGGGAAAAAAATTTAGTTACAGCCAACCAGGTCATTTTCTTTCTCTCCCATGCACTTCTGGTTTTCTTTCACTGTACTAGATAGGGTTACTCAAGGGATTTGCAATCACTGTTTCACAAATAAACATAAACAGTAACATTTATTGCAATGCACCTGTAAAACTTATTATAAAACACTAATTTCACAACACTTACTAGAAATAACTTATAATATCTTACATTTCACCTATGTATAAAAAAACACACTTGTGCATATCTGTTTACTATTTACAATTTCCCACACACCTGCTCAGTCACTGAGCCCTTTCCCCGGAGGTAAGGGCAGAACTTTTGCGGGGGTCAATGATGCAATCGGCTCCACGCAAGGAGGGACGGAATCAGACGAGGAGGATAAGGAAGACACTCTACACTCTACCAGTGCCGTGTAATGACTGAACCATGCATCAGTGGGGTACCTTGGGTACCTAATTATCCTATGGTCATCACAGAAAATGGCCACGAGTTCAAAAGGGGGTAGGAAGGTGCTTGTGGCATATCCTGTCAGCTGGTGGCGCTCCGCGCCCTGACTAGTGACGGCTGTACATGTCAGCTGGCGCTTAGAGGTGAACCCTATGAGATTTCTGGGCTGGACACATTATGTCTGTCCTAGAGTCAGCCACTCTCAAGCTGACCCTCATCTTCACGGCGCAATATTTTTCTTTGATCCCACTGGGTATATACACTTTTCATGCTAGAATGTTGGTTCTGGTGTCATTTTAAAGCTGAATAGTTGTACTTTATTGTAGTATGTTCAAGAAAGGAGAAAAAATAAAGTAAAATGTCAAAATAACGAGCTGAAATTAGGTGAAAAACCAAGAACTTTATACCTCACTGCAGAAAAATATTTGGCAAAAAAAAAAACTAATAAAGATATGTAAATCTGGTTTAATTCATGGAAAACTACAATAAATTACCTTTACAATGATATATATATCATGGTAATTTTTGCATTTTATTGCGAAGTAAAGCAAAAGGGAAGAGATGCATATTTTTCTTTTAGTCTCGGCGGCATATTCGCTTCACTATCTTTTTCTTTGATCGGCCAGTGCAAATACACTTTTTATGATAGGATGCTGGTAGTGGTGTAATTTTGAAGCTAAATAGTTCTATTTTATTGTAGCATGTTCCTAAAAAGGAAAACAGATAAAATAAAATGTCAAAGTGACGATTTGAAGTTAGGCAAAAACCAAAAATTTTATACCTTGCTGTAGAAAAATGTTCACCAAGAATACAGTGATAAAGAAACAAAGCCATGAGTCAGACCAGCTGTGCAGTACCTGCCACGCACAGAGCAACCATTCCTTGATGTCACGCTGGAGTCTCTTTGTTACAACGCATAAGTGCGATTTATGGTGAATATTTTACAAAAGTTTCTTAAAATGACTATTAAAAGCATCATCAGAATCTCTGAGGTTGGATTTGAAATGACGATCAAAAAAGTCATCGGAATCTCAAATGGTTAAATACCTACATGGAGTCAGTAACATAAACTACATCCATCCATCCATCATCCAATCCTATGTCGCTCCACAGAGGAGCGTAGGAGCACGGAGCTAGGCAAGTTGGTCCTGACATTTAAGATGAGAGTGACCAGCCTCACTCATCCCTGAGTGGCATTACGTGAGCAATAAACCCCAACCATCCCTTGGATATAAACCTTCACCAGCTCAATCCGACTGGAGCGTTGCAATTACCCACAAAACCAACAGGCGCCAAAATTTGGTTATATGGTTACCACCCAGCACAGTAAATGGTTTCCTGGCTTATCACTCAGTGTAGAGTCACCCACAGGCAGAAGGACGAGGAAAGAATGAAGGAAAGAAAGACAGAAGAGAGTGTAAAGTCACCCATAGGCAGAAAGACAAGGAACGAAAGAAGGAAAGAAAGACAGAAGAGGATTGAAGGAAAGAAGGGCAGAGGACAGGAAGTAACTAGTGAATTTCTAAAAACTATGCTATAATTATCATTGTTTCCTACCTGCATGAGTCATCAATGGGGAGGGACCTTATGTGTGGCTCTGGAATAACAGGTTCTGAAGTTGCTGTGCTCAGAATATCAAACTCCTTATAACCACCCTTCATGAAGTAGTTGCCAATACACCGTGTCAGGTTGTGGTTACCAAACTTTGCTCCTGTAAAATCAGCCATAACAATAAATGCATCATTGATACAGTTCACTGAGGTCAAATTATAATTATCATTTTCATGCTGCCACAAAACTTGACTATATGGTTAAAATGCATGTTCTCCATCCATCATCTAAACCTGTGCTGCCCCATGAGGAACACTTGAGCCCAGGGCTTGGCAAGTTAGTCCTGATATGTAAGATGGGAATGACCAGCCTCACCTACCCCTGAGTGGCATTACATGAGTGATAAACCCCAACCACCCCTTGGATTTGAACCAACACAGGCTCAATCTAGGTGAAGCACCTTAATTACCCATTAAACCACCAGGCACCATAGTTTGGTTATATGGTTAGCTACCACCCAGTGTCGTAAATGGTTTCCTGGTGTACAGGAAACCATTTAGCTTGTCACTCAGTGTAGAGTCACCCATAGACAGAAGGAAGAGGAAGGAATGAGGGAAAGAACAATATAAGTGGAAGAAAGGAAAGACGGAAGGATGAGAGGAAAGGGCAACCACCCAAGCACAGCACTACATCGAGTTAGTGGATGGTGAGCTATATAATTTAAAACTTCTTTTTTCTCTACTAGATCATGAAAATGTCAAAGGCAATATGATCTCACTAGCACTAACCCAACACACAAGACTGATGGTTGTGAGGGGACCAATATAACACAGCAATGAGCAAAGATGACAGATGCTTGAACTCCAGTATAAAAATGTAGCGTGAAAAAAAGGGAAGATGCCCCGAGGCACTAGCTGCAGTCCTCTTCTCTGAAATGCAGCGCTGTAACAAGTTATTAACCCATTATCCTAAAATACAAGGCCACTGCACCATCCAAGTTACCAGTTGTCTCCCTAGGTGTTATTCTAGGTACTCATTTATGTACAACACACAAAGAGTGGATGGATAGTTAAGTATGCTGACACCAGCTGCCCACACCAAGACAGAAACCATGGTGCTATCTGGCTGGCAGCTTCATGGATAGACATGCTAACCACTTGGCCACCATGGCAGTGGATGAGTGCTTGTCACTGCTAAGTCGAGGTTGTGAGGCAGGAATAAAAGTGCCCTTATTAACTAATGAAATCAATAATCCAATCAGTCTGCACTTGGACCTGAATGTAGCTGGAGAGGGTTAGGGATGTCTATTATGTAAGATCAAATGCCCAACAGTATAATAAATGCCAACCTTGAAGCTTAGAAGTGGGAAGGTTGATGACTGCCAGGCGCTGAAGTTCATCATGGCTACTGGTAGTATGATCTGCTGTCAACTGCCTCACCTTCAGCACACCTGATCTGAAACACAGAACCTCTTCAGTATCTCTCAAGCTCCTAAGGCCCATTGTCTGCTGAAGAAAATCATCTGGCATAAAAAGGTTACAGTTGTTCCAATCATAATAGAGTTAATGGTATTACCATAGCATTATCTCTTCACACTCCTATGAGTTGTCCCAAAACATGAGAAGGCTACTGGTACCAGCATGTACTATTTCAGACCCATATGACTCATTCATCTAAATAAAATTGTCTGACCCAAGCTGGAACACAATACTACTTTTGTTCCAGCCAAGAAAGTGTTAATGTCAGATCCATGAGAAAAAAAAAAAAATCTAAACCTTCTCTTGCAACCACTGGCATCAAGTCTTCATTTCCTATGACAGTATTTATTATTTCTTCCATCCTTCTTTTTTTTTTATCACTTCATCTCTTCCCTTAATCCTATCTTTGACCTGATAGACCCTTTTCTCACTTCCTTCATTTTCTAATGTCAGCATCCACACCTCATCTCAGAAAATCCCACTCATACTAGTGCTACAAGACATACACTACCATCAGTTACACATCAGCAGTTCTAGGACCTAGTGCGGTAGTTAGAATAACTTAAAACTGAAGCCCATAGGTCAGTGTATAAACAGTGAATGGATAAGTGAAGGCTATATCTAACCCTTCTAGTATGAATAGTCTTTCTTAAGGCGAATACAATGGTCTGGAGAGAACAAGAACAAAATAAGCAACACATCACTGGATTGATAAGGTTAAACAACTCCCATACTATAGAGTTTTATGGTTTAACTGGAGCTACAGTTGCTCAGTGAGTAGCCTACTCAACCCACAATGTGCTTGCCCTGAGTCCATGGTTCAAACCTCATCCATGGCAGACATTTAAAGTATGTGTTGGTAGTATGCCCTTTTATGTGCTAGCCTATGTTTGCAATGTCCATTCCACCAATTGCACATACAGATTTTAACACACACAAAACTAATATAACCCTGATAACACTGACTTTCACATGCATCACTCTTTCTACAGACAAACCTTCTCCTTCTGTACATCACAAGCATGAGGAAACATTAATTCTGGTTAACATTCTCTCTACAGGAAGAAAGTCTAATCCTGAAGTGGACTCTTATGGAATGACAGTTAAAAACTACACATACAGTTGGTTTATTATACCCTTTTATTCTAACGATATAAAATGGTCATGTCTCCATCTTGAATGATGAGTTGTATCATGAGATTACAAAGAATATGATGCTAGTCACAAAATGCTATAGAAGAAATGCACAGCCATACTACAATCTGATTACGTCACTAAGCTACGGTAATAAGTTGCACAAAAGAGGAAATTCTGGACCAGGAAAGTGTAAAAGAACTACAAGAAGATGACCTGTCTTTACTGCAGAGCAGAGCACGTGAGTCGCCAAGGTTTCCCACATGGAGGTAGCCATTGTGAACCAACGCCACCACTGCCGTTGTTCCACCTCGGATTTCCTGGTCTAGCACCTGAAAACACAACCAAATAATTACATGACAGAATCATAAATACTGCACTATACTAGATTCACTTCCGGCTATATTCTCTCTGGCACAGGAGAATCAGTACTGCTTCCTTCTTAGATATTTGTCTTCCACATTACATTTCAGTATCCTCTTGTATGCTATTTATAGCTTTTCAATACAGTACTGACATTTGCACTAGTAGCATAAAAGAGGCTATGAAGATGTTTAGCCCTATAAATTTACTGAAGACTAGCTATTGCTACAGTATATCTATTAAACTAATGAGTATATGGGCCTTTATCTCAGCAGCTAAAACCTACTCAGTGAGCGTGGCTAAAGTCCGTATTCTTAGTGGTCTTTCTTTTTAGCTACAATATGCATATTACACCATGATATTTTATGTTGTTTATGCACTTTTAGTACTGACATGGTGTGTTTCAGAAACATTCAAGGGGAAAAAAAGGTGTAGTATGCAAAAGAAAACTGATGAAGAAAACATAACACAAGTCTCCTATGCCACCTTGAACATAAACAAATATGACTGACTGATGGTGAGGTGAAGACTGCCAGTCATGTTCAGGAGTCACATCAAAAGTTCCCAGTCATGTTATGGCATTTTTGTTTCCTTTAACATAATTTTATTATTAAGCTTTTCATCATCATCATCATCATCATCATCAATCCATACCTCTTTTTCCAACTAAGAATGGCATGAGATAATGAGCAAGGGAAAAAAAATGATAAATGGACAACTAATGCTAAGCCTGCCCAACTGAGTGGGCACTCAAGCCCCCAGAATCCTGATTCCAGCTCACAGGCATAAACATCCACACTTACATACTCATACCACCTATCAGCAAGACTTAACCAAATGACTATCACTTCAGTGGTAAAGAAAGAGATGCCAAATCCTTGCTAGGAAATCCTCTGTACAAATTCTTCCTATCAGCCTGACTTAATCAGATGACTATCAATTCAGTGGTAATGAAAGAGATGCCAAATCCTTGCTAGGAATATCCTCTGTACAAATTCTTCCAGCCGGCTTCATTCACTATTAGTTCCCTAGCCTTCATCCACTGCTTTCTCACACACTCACTTGCCTTATCCCTTCCTCTCACCTACCATGCCTCCTCCTACCATCAAACTCATTCAGATATGCTCTTTTCATCATTCTATTCATGCTCATTTTCTCCACATAACCATTCCATCTAAGCACATGCTCTTTGACTCTGGCATCCTCAGATACTCTTGCTCCACCTACTTCACAAATCAAATATCCTTATCCTATCTACTCTCTGCATTTCACACCCATTCCTCAAAAACTTCATCTCCACAGCCTTTCCTTGACTTTTCATCTTCATGTCACACCAGTCTCCCATCCATATGTTAACGTAGGGACTAGAACTCCATGCAATCCTCTCACAACTACTACACTCAGACCATTATTTCTTATCAAGACCTTCATAACATCAGCCACTTCTTTCCCTATGCCACTCTTCATACAGACCCATAATATTACTTGGCATGGCATCCACGATATCTGAGTGCCTGATTCTTAACAAAGTCACACCTCAAAGCCACACTCACGGTAATACAGACAATTGGAGTAAGGAATAGTAAAGATACAGCAAGTGCTGGTGCCGGGATACAGAAAGTGCAGTTTCGTTTTGTTTCGTTTTTGAAGACTCCAACATGCTTGCATGTGTCGACCTTGGTCATCTAATGGCGGCTCTCCATGATGCTCGATCTATAGCACCCTCCCTGTTCAGTCCCTTAACCTAGAGGTCACACTTAATTATCTCGTCCCATGTCTTTCTTGGTCTACCCCTCACAACCCCTCCCCCAATATTAACACTTCTCACCTTCCATACCCAATTATCATCCCCCATCCTCTCCACATGCCCAAACCATCTCAGTCTACCTCTCCTCATCACAACACCAATACACTCCAATTCCATCCTACCTCTCAACTCTTTCATAAACCCAGCCCCCCCAGGTCTTGCATGCAGGGACACACTGAACATCCACCTAATCATTGTCATTTCTGTACGTTTGAGAATGCGAATATACTCTTCCTTTACTACCCAGGTCTCACTACTATAGGCATCACACTCCTAACACATGCTGCATACAAAGACCCCTTAGCACATAGGGAGAGTCCTCTCAATGTCAGGAGAGGCAACAGCTCCCTGAACTTCTTCCAACCACTTCTCACCCTAGCAACTGAGCTAGCTCCAGCCCCACCTCCAGCACATAACATGTCTCCCAAATAACAAAACTCTTCCACACACTCAAGAGACTCACCAGCAAGTGCAATCCTTTCATGCCTAGCAATCTCCACCTGCTCTCCCCGACACGCCACACACATAAAATCAACATTATCTCGCAGTCTACCTCTAATACCATTACATCTCTTGTGCACCTACTCATCACAAACACTGCACAAGATAGAATTACTTCCCACACCTTTGTGGCAAATTGCACATGGCCACTCTCCATCTTTTTTGGCTGTACTGCCACCAACCCTAGATATCATCACTTTTGTTTTATCTGCATTTACCCTTAAGCTCTTGTGCCCCATACCATCTCTCCACTTCCTAGTTCTTTCCTCTGTCTCCCTTTCATTCTCTGCAATCAACACCAAATCA
>JAGKTI010022263.1:0-15342 GCA_018397915.1 Birgus latro | reverse complement strand
AATTCCTGGGGCTTTCCCCATTTTAACTTTCTTCATTGCTTCCACCACTTCCATCCTGGTGATTTCTTCCTCTCTTCCCACAACCCTCCTTCTCCTTGCCTTGCCATTCCCCAGCCACTTATACTTGCTTTACTTTCATTCTCTATGTTCAACAGTTCATTAAAGTGTTCTCTCCATCTGTTTACTTTTTCTCCCTTCTCCACTAGTAATCTACCATTTGTATCTTTCACACCCCCACTGACTTCGTTGGCACCCTGTCCAGCTCTCTTTACCTCCTTCCAGAACATTTTCTTACATTCCTTCCACTTTGCACTCAAATTCCTTCCAAACTCCTCATCCACTTTCTTCTTACTCTCTCTTACTAATCTTTTCACCTCTCTCCTCCTCACTACATATAACTCTCTCGTCTGTCTCTCAGCTTCTTCGTCGCCCGTTCCTCATCCACTCATTATATGCTTCCTTCTTTTGTGCCACAGCCTCTCTCACCTCTTCAGTCCACCATGCTGGTCCCTGAATCCCCTTTCGTCTTCTCTTCACCCCACACACCACCTCACATGCTGCACAGATTTCTTCTGTGAATACCTTGCACACACCCTCCACGTCCCCCATCTGCTCCAATCTATATTTACCCAATCGCTCCTCCACTTCCCTTCTATATTCAGCCTTTATTCCATCCTCTTGTAACTTTTCTACCCTCCTTGTAACACAAACTTCCTCCTGTCTTTCCCTTCTTCTCTTTCTCCATCTTGTTTGGACTCTGGTTCTGGCCACCACCAAGTGGTGGTCAGAAAGTCCACTCCCCCAACCTCTATATACTCTTGCATCCATTATACATCTTCTCATCCTTTCATCCACAATACAATATGGAATTCTACATATGGCACCTGCAGAGCTTAATTACAACAAACCAAATAACACTAAAACTAGCAGAGTGGCACACTGGGGAAAAATGAGTCTGTGGCTCACTACGTGTCCATATTAGGGATGGACAATAAGTTCAGGTCTGTTTCTGGCCCCGTATCCCCCTGATAGAGGTTTTCTCCCTCATACCTTATGAGTGACACTGAATCGGGGCTTGGTGATAAGTATATTGGTGATCACTAGAGGAATGAGTGGGGCTCACTAATAAAGTGGGGAGCGCGGTACACTGAGGAGTAGGAGGGATTCACTCAGGGAAGGGGAAATCAATGGAATCACTAAGGGGAATCACGTACATCACCAGCGCCAGGAGCGGGAGGGAAGACCCTTACACTCTCTGGAAGATCAGGTGTCGGAGGGAGGCCGGTAAGGGATGAGGGCGTCACCTCATGTCGAGAGGCAGCACTGTGAGTCCTTGGACCCTCAGGACTAGGGCCAAAGAGATCCAGGAGGCGAGTGGCCCAACATAGGCCCTAGTCTGTGGTTGGGGTATGGGGAGCACCAGGCAGCTCTGGGGAGTCTGAGAAGGAGGGTGTGCCCTTCGGGTCGAGGGAGGAGGGTGAGGCCGTCAGGAGTTGCCTGTGGCCTGGGAGTCCGTCAGTGTTGGCTGTCTGGAAGTGGGCAGCTGGTCATGTCCCCCACACGCTGGACCTGTAGGGGAGAGAGAAGAACGTCCCACTCGGCCGCAGGAGGGGTGGGCCAAGCAAGAGACTGGCTCCCCTTCAGGAGTCCCCAGCTTAGTGGAGGAGGGGGAGCCGAAACTCGCGCCCTCAGCCTGGCAGGCCCGACGGGCGCCGCCATAACTCCACGCCGAGAGGGAAGGAGATCGGGTAGGTACTCCTTGGCCTAGACAAGCCCGACAGGCATCACCGAGGTGCCCTGACGGAGGGAAGAGAGGGGGAGACCTGACGGGTGCACCCTGAGTCTGGCAAACCCGATTGGTGTTGCCGAGACGCCTCTCGCTCCACGGGCGGGAGGAGTGAGAGGTCCGATGGGTGCTACCTCGCTCCTGCTGGGGAGGCTGACGCAGCCGCGGTATACGGGTGTCATTGCAAGGGCTCTGCTCCCTGTCCCTGGGTTGGCAGGAGGGATCCAATGGATGCCCTCACACACATCTGCCCGATGGGCACAGCAGTGATACTGCTTCCGGAGGAGGGACACAGGCGGGGAAGAACCGAAGGTCATTCCCTTGCCAGCAATTCCGTCAGGAGTTGCTCTCCCGCTGCGTGGGAAAACTGATAGACAGCTCCCACCCCGAGTCTGATGAGGGCTGGCATGGGTAGAGAGTAATGCACCCGGACTGCTACCTCAGGTCTGATCTGGTTGCGGGGAGGAGGGGCTTATGGAAGAAGGTAAGGTAAGCCGTTGTGGCCCGGAAGGCCATTCACCTGTAAGGTGAGCATTTCTTCCCTGTTTTGGTGGTTGGTGGTGTCATTGTCGGGGTGCATTTTATAACTTTTTTGTTTACCTTTCAGGAGGCATATGACAACCTTATTGTGCAGTTTTCCTCACTTTAAAGAAATATGTTTTTTTTTTTTTTTGGGGACTGAAAGAGGGAAATAAAATTTTTTTTTAATCCCTTTTTTTTTTTTTTTCTTGGTTCTCTTCAAGGAGACTTAGGACTGTCTTATTTTGTTGTTTTTTCCAGTTGATTCTCTACAGTATTAAAGTCCTTATCATTTTGTTTTTCATTTCGTTATTGAAGGCTTCAACCTGCGTGCAGGTGTTGGCCTTGGTTACCTAATGGCAGCTCTCTGTGCTGCTTGATCTCTGGCAGATTCCCTATTCATCCCCTTATCCTGAGGTCACAATGACCTCGTCCCAGGTCTTTTATTGGTTTACCTCTCGCATCCCTACCCCTGACATTAACACTTCCCAGTTTCTGCACCCATTTATCTTCCCCATCCTCTCCACATCCCCAAACCATCTCAATCTACCCATGAATCTACCTCCATCACAACACCAGTACACTTCAGTCCCTCCCAACCTCTCAACTCTTCCATCGTGAACCAAGCCTCCCTGTCCTTGCACTCAGGGACACACTGAACATCCACCTAGACATTATCATTTCTGTATGTTTGAGCCTGCAAATATCCTCTTCCTTTACTCTCCAGGTCTCGCTGCCATACAGTATCACACTTCTAACATGCTGCATACAAAGATCCCAGAGCACAGTGGGAAAGCCCTCTCAGTATCAGGAGAGGCAACAGATCCCTAAACTTCTTCCAACCATTCCTCACTATAGCCTCAGAACTAGCTCCAGCCCCACCTCCAGCACATAACATGTCTCCCAAATAACAAAACTGTTCCTTACTCTCAAGAGACTCAGCAGCAAGTTTAATCATTTCATGCCTGACAGTCTCTACATGTTTGCCCCAACATATTGCACACATGAAATCAGCATCATCTCGCAGTCTACCTCAACTACATTTCTTATGCACCCTTTTATCACAAACACTGCACAAGATGGAATTACTTCCCACACCTTTGTGGCAAATCCCACATGGCCACTCTCCCTCTTTTTTGTTTTTTATTTTTAGAGTGATTTTCAAGTTTTGATGCTGCTTATAATTTTTTATAAGTAGTGAGTAGCATTTAACTATCAGTCTTTGTTTACAGTCACAGCAGTGCCAAAGATAGACAGCCGCCATCCTAAAACATCATTTTAGTACAGTACTGATTTATCTCTATCATTGTTGGTGTATCTAAACCTAATCCAAATTATCTTAACAGCCTATCCTCATTTATTCTGCTCTACCCATATCTAACCTAATTTATCCTAACCTAACAACCTTTCATACCTAACATAATTTATCCTAACCTGAGCATGTTTATTCTACTTTATCCTAACATGGACAACGATTTCAGTGGGAAACAAACATCATGCAGAGAGAGATGGGAATGTACAGTCGATGTTGTGCTTCTCTCGAGTGATCGGCCATTCCTCTCTTCTTTCCTTCTTTCCTTTATTCTTTCCTATCCCTTTTGCCTGCGGGTGACTCTGCACTCCCTCTTCTGTCTTTCTTTCCTTCACTCTTTCCTCTTCCTTCTGCTTGTGGGTGACACTACACTGAGTGACAAGCCAAATGGTTTCCTGTACATCAGGAAACCATTTACTACGCTGGATGGTAACCATGTAACTAAATTTTTGCGCCTGGTGGTTTAGTGGATAATTAAGGTGCTCCAGTCGGATTGAGCCGGTGAAGGTTTATATCCAAGGGATGGTTGGGGTTTATTGCTCATGTAATACGCCACTCAGGGATGAGTGAGGCTGATCACTCTCATCTTAAATGTCAGGACCAACTTGCCTAGCCCCGGATTCTATGCTTCTCATGGGGCGACACAGGATTGGATGATGGATGGATATTTATAAAAATTAATTGTAATTTATCACTCAGCTGTTATGATTATTATATAGCTGTTGTTATTTTGTGATCCAACCTCGTCTATATATGAATTAAATGAGCTGCGGGCTGAAGTTTTCCTCCTGCAGCACACCATTGTCTGTTAGGGGAATAGGGAGGAGTTAAAGGTTTATAAAGCTAGGTAGTAGAGCTACCAGGTTATGTCATTGCCAGCATGTGAGGGGATACTTCTTCAGCACTGTTGGGTAAAGTAAAAAGATGTACCGGTATGACGTAACTCCTCCATAGCAAAAGGGTTATCTTATTTTCAGACCTGAGCACTAAGACATATTTTTGGATTTCAGGGAGTGTCCCCGTGTTCCAAATGAAAACAAGACGCAACAACACTACTGCTACTATAAGTGCCTACCACCAGCACCATCACCACACCCACTGCCACCACCACCACCACCTCCACCATCATTCACCCCCCACCACCAATGCCTCTGCTGCTCTTTGTGGGCATCTGTGAGTAACAAGATATTTTTTCATTAATGGTTCTGCCAGTGGTATCCACCCCACCTGGGATTAAGGCTTTTGGTTATATGTATACTCATTTTACTTTAGCCTGACCCATGATTACTATTTTGCCATTGAGAATGCTTGGGATTAAGGAATTTGGCTACAGACTGATATCAATTGAGAAATATTGACATGGGATTATAGGTCTATGATTTGGGCTGCATTCAGTTAAGCTGTTATTGAGGCCCTTGGAAATGAACCCACTGGACTGAAGGCTGAAATATCCATTCTCCTGCAGTCCAAAATCCTCTTCGTGGGATATATGAAAAAAGATAGATGCAGGGTATTCATATATTTTGCCCATTTGTATCAGTGCCACCACATGAAGGCACCCCCTCCTACTAATTGCACTTTATCAGCAAAAATAAATGTTAGGCTTCTGAGTTTCATTTCCCCATTTTTTAAATACAGGTACAACACCAGCTTTCTGGCACCTTTCATTCCAGAGCCGTGTTGGATGAACCGTTTTGCCGGACTAACCAAGGCTACTTATTTCACATAAAATAATTCAACTGGGACCATTGGAGATCATGTATAATAATTTAGCAATACACCTCTGACCCATTATCCTTCAGAGTAATCACACGCATGTTCTAATTTAATTTTTTTATGGAAGAACTGAGCCTGGTTTGTTTTCAAGCTTGACAAGTCCACTTCATCTGACAGTCAAAACTTCCATATCACATTCAGTAGTCTTACCATCTTATATAGTTTTTTGCATGTTCATTTGCTTTTTCGAATCACTGTCTTCCTAGAAAATCAGTATTTTTTCACTTTTTGATGTCATAAGCAGTTGAGGAACCAGCACCATATGTGTTCACACACCTTGCACATGGGAATGCCATGGTCCAGTTTTTGCAACAGTTCTGTCTTGTCATGCTATATTGTTTTTGTTTTTAGCACAGTATAATGTCATACTGCATTGAATCTCTCCAAATAGCTGTTAATACGTTATTATGGCCAGACAGAGGAGTGAAAATATATTTGAAAGTACAGGTGGCCAGTGCAGTAGGTTGCTGGGTAGCTACGTACTGTATTGGTTACTGTGTTACAGCCTGCGTCATGACAATTGGCTTTCACATGCAAGAAACTCTGAAATGTAATAATGCTTTATGCACTTAACCCTCATTTATAAAGCATCAGTTGATACCAGTGATGGAAATAATGTTTTGAATTTACTATGGTTGTCATTTAGAATATTAACTGAAATGGCAGTATAGTACGTAAAGGTAAACTTGAGAATGAGAAATTTGATAAGTGTTGTATTCACAAGAACAGAAATTGATGGTTAGGAATGGTTACTTGTGAGAATTTTGTATTCACAAAATACATTTATAACAATGATGGCTCAGAAAATAAATTAGAAGTAAAAGAAAAAAGGACTGCTGATTCACAGTCGAGAGTAGCAGAATCGTTGTAGACTTTGCTGATCCAGTCCCTCCAGTCGTTTTAGGGATTATTATTTGGGTATTAGGCAAAAGAGTGAGTGTAAACGTGTGAGCCATGAATCATTAATTGCTTTAATTGGTTATTGATGAGTTTTGTTGTTGCGGTAGTTTGGCGGACCACTTAACCACGATGGAGGTCTGAGTGAATTGGAATAGACTGGTGTTTATGTATGACAGTACCACTGACACCTGCATCTTTCTTAGAAGCCATAGCTAGGGTTAATGTAAGAAAAATAAGAATCAGACAAAATATAGGTGTCACCACCAAGACATGCAGCATAGGAAATTCCATTGAGCATGCACTACAGTGAACACTATGGCCACCTGGTAAACTAGTCTGGCAGGTGCGGTTATTTCAAGTGAACTCTCATGATATTGTCCAGATTTGGACCATCTGATGCTGGAAAGTTAGTGTTGTACCCATACCATGTTCACTGCAAGAGCTTATGACCCTACCTCACCCTGCAGTCCCTAATCCTCCTTGCAGGGGGAGGGAGTTGAGGGGCATTTATATTGGCAGCTCCTGTCTGCACCATTGACACTGGAAGATTCCTGTGTTCAGTAGTTTTATTAATTTTTTATGTATATTACAAGGTAAGTCAATCACTGCTTTTCCATGAACCTGAGTTACAATTGCAAGCAAAAGTTCACTGACAGTCCCCTTCCAGTATTGTGTTCTGCCTTCCCTATATCTCATTCCTCCCTGAATGTCAGTGTCCCTCCTCCTCAGACCCATTTGTTATGTGTTTCTCACAACAAAGTATTTCATGTATTAGATTTCTCATTCCTTCCCAAGCATCAAAGATTAATATTTCTTTTCATTCTCTTCAAGTTGCTGTCACATCACAATGCTGTATTTTCTGTAATTAATTTCTCTCTCTCTCCCAAGCACAGTATTTTATGTAATTAACTTCTCATTCTTTCCCGAAGATAAGAGTGTCCTTTCTTTGTTGTTTGGTTCATATTGCTGTCTCATAATACCATATATCACCTTCCACTCAATAGCTGGCAGGGAAGTGTCAGCAAAGTTTTGATTGTAATTGTGCCAGGTCAGTAATGTGGCAGAACCATGCAGTAATTCCTCATTGTAAGTCCATTTGATAGTTGATTTAGCTTCCAGTCCATAGAAAACATCAGCTGTACCTTGGCATTTTTTTTTTTTTTTTTTTAAAGGAAGAAGGAACTAAAGGTCAGGAGTCCACAACATTGTTCCCTCAAAGAAAAAACAAAACCAAGATAACAGCCAATTTCAAGATCCGTTCATGCCTTTGACTTTTATTTATTTTTTTTATTGTCCTATTTGTCTCATATTTGAGACACACACTTAGGAATAAACAAAAAGTTGGTTTTAGCACTTTGTTTATCTTCCAGTCCATTGCAAACATTAGCAGTACCATGGCTAACCTAAATTGGGGATGTCATCAAGGGGAATCATGGCATCAGTTTTATTAGATTTCATTTTAAATTCATCTGCCAACCCTTTAACTGCTATAATATCTCAACACCTTGTCCCAGGTCTTTTTTGGTCTGCCTCTTGCAGCCATACCCTCAACATTCACTCCTCTTACCCTCTGCATCCAGTTATTATTCTCCTTACTCTTCACATGTCCAGACCATCTCAGCCAACCCTTTCTCATTGTAGTAGTAACACATCCAAGTCCCATCCTTAGCTATCAATTTGCAATCCTAGCCTCCTTGGTCTGTCATTCAGTGACACACCAAACATCCATCTAATCATTATCATCTCTGTACATTTAAGCCTACCAGTACAGTATCATTTCTTTTACTGCCCATGTCACTACTGGACAGCATTACACTCTAAACATGCTGCATGTAAGGACCCCATAGCGTGTAGGGAGAATCCTTTGAATGTCAGGAACGGAAACAGTTCCCTTAACTTCCAACCACTCCTTATCGTTAACAAAGAGCTAGTTCCAGCTCCACCTCTAGTACATATTATTCCCACAAATGAAGTTCGTCCATACATTCAAGAGACTCTGCAGGGAACGTCAATCCTTTTCCACCTCTCAGTCTCTCCATGCTCTCTCCTGCACACCACACACATGAAATCAGCATTTTTTGCGGTCTACCAGCGATACCATTAGATTTCTATGCATCATCTTATCACAAACAGTGCATAAGGTGGAGCTGCATCCCACATGCAAGTGGCAAACTGCACATGGTCACACTCCCTCTGCTTTTGACCACTGCCAACAGCCCTAGATACCATCACTTGCTTTATCCACATTTATGCTCAAACCCCTGTACAGTACTCTGTTCCATCTCTCCATTTCCTAAATCTTTCCTCCACCTCCATCTTAGTCTCCATGGTCAACACCAAGCCATCATTGGATGACACCTTCGAAGAGTTTAGTTCCGTAGTCATGTGAGAGTTTTAAACACCATGATAAACAATAAGGACTTAAAGCTGATCCCTAGTGCATGCCAACAGTCTCAGAGAACTCATCACTGAAACTTCTGTTTGCTCATGGGTGCAGGCACCCTAGTACATTGCTATAGCCACTCTGACCAGCCATCCCTCGATCCCAGCCTCTGTCATTGCCCACTTCACCAGCTTCATAGGAACTCTGTTATAGACCTGCTCCAAATCATCAAAAACAAAGTGCAGCTGTCTCTCATCCTATATATTTTTCTTGAAGCGTCGGAATTGAATATTGCATCAGTGATCGCCTTGCCTGGCATACCCCCAAACTGCATCTTATCAGTATTCACTCTCTCACATCCACCAAGACTCTCCATTCATTACCTTAATTATCATCCAGAATTTTTGTGTCTGTTATAATTTCATCTTTGCAGGGAAACATTGTCACCCTTATACAGTACACATTTCCAGTTGTGCTCTTCAGCCAGTCATCTGGAACAACATACTCATATATAATTGAAATTATCACATCAGGAACTATACCCACTCATATATCTCTTGAGGTATTCAACATCTTAGTAGTCAACCGACACACCCACTGCCTTCCCCAGCTGTGTCCTACAAGTTGCCCTGGTCACAGTAAGTGGCAACAGTGAAAGGCCAAGGACAAAACACTGGTTCTGCTGACTTCAAACCTTCTTAATCAGCAACTGGTTACAATGTGCTCCAAACATCTTAATATCCTTGCTGTCCATCACTACTTTTCCCTCATCATTCTTGACACACTGCACACCCCTGTTTATTGTCTTTATCTCCATTGCCACCTTTGTTACCACATTCTTCCTTTTGACACTTTTAGGTTTTCCAACAGAAGTCTGTGATACTCACAGACCTCCTGTCTGGTCCTGCACATGGCAGCCAAGTCTTCCTCTCTTAACACCCCTTTTCCATTCCTGGAAAAGTCTTTTCTCCTTATCTGCAGCTTCCACTCCCTCACTCCACCGCCATGATACCTTATGTCCTGGTGGGCCCCTGGTTCATCTACACATTGAATCAGTTACCCTCAAGAGATTGTTCTTGAGAGCTCTGTACTGCTATTTAACATTTCTGTCTACAGCATCTTGTTTGGCCACTTTTTTACTTATCTTGCATCCCTTGCTGCTTGTTTTTTTGAACTTCCATTTTTCCTCCTGGGTGCATAGGTCCCATCTTCAGTACCTGATTCTTTTGTACCATATCACATGTAACCAATTTTGCTGCACACACACTCTGAACTCTATAACCTTCACATCCTTTATCAGCACCATATCAGTCCTCCTTCCCAGGAAGTAGTCAATCTGCATACTGTTACCCCCGGATTCACATGTAATAATCCTACTGTCTCTTTTCCTCACAACAGTGTCGAACACATTTTCGTTGCTTTTCCGAACTCTAATATATTTTCACCCTCCTCACTCCTTGTATCATACATGCACCCTTTCATAATGTCCATACCACTAACCATGCCTATCAAATCATCCCTAACATTTTGGAAGAGGTAAATTGAGCATTAGCCATCACTTTTTCACAGGCTCTCCAGTGATGTGTGTAGGTCTACTGTAAATTTAATAATCAAGATAACATATTTTAGTGCTGTGCACTATTACCTACTTGTAGTACCCCCACTCCCCTACTCAGTTACCAACCACCAGGCACCCAGTTACATGTTCTTTCTCACACAAACAGTTAAATAGTCTTGTTGTAGCAAGAATTAAATATATCTTGGAATATTTGGAGCTAAACTAAAAGTTTAGCAGAAAATTATCTTTCTGCATAACTACACAGAGAACTTAATTGTTTCCATCCATCCATCATCCACTCCTACGTTGCCCCATGAGGAGCGTAGGAGCCTGGGGCCAGGCTAGTTGGTCCTGACATTTAAGATGAGAGTGACCAGCCTCACTTATCCGTGAGTGGCATTATGTGAGCAATAAACCCCAAGCACCCCCTGGATTTACCTTCACCGGCTCAATCTGATTGGAGCACCGCAATTACCCACTATACCACCAGGCGCCAAAATTTGGTTATATAGTTACCACCCAGCGTAGTAAATGGTTCCTGGTGTCTGGTTTAATATAGATTTAAGGTTAACTTAATTGTAAATTTTGTATCCTATGGACTTACTATGAGGAATTACTGTTGTTATTATTATTATTGTCATTATTATTACAGTATTTTTATTTTTA
Source organism: Birgus latro (assembly GCA_018397915.1). Classification (NCBI taxonomy): domain Eukaryota; kingdom Metazoa; phylum Arthropoda; class Malacostraca; order Decapoda; family Coenobitidae; genus Birgus; species Birgus latro. The sequence continues at coordinate 4,442 of JAGKTI010022263.1, read as the reverse complement.
TGTTTATTATATACTGACTTTGCACTGTGAAACTTGCTTGAAGTAATAGAAAATGGTATGTTCTTATACATTTGCAATAAACCCTTCAGCCCAATTGGCTCTCTCTAGAGATGAGTATATGATAATAGCCAGAATGAATTAAGATTGTCCTGAGGCATACCAGTATGGATTAATGATAATGATGATTAATGATTAGTTTATGATGAACACCATTATGTTGGTGATTGTCATTATTTTGATTAAGGTGTGTAGAAAAATTTGTATTGCCTAATAATGTGTACTGTATAGTAGGTGAGGTAGAATTGAAGGAAATATATTTTTTTTTACTTTGGGTTACAGCATAATGGTGTATGCATTTAAACTTATAGATACTGGGTACATAATTGAATAACTATATCAAATGTTTATCAAATATTAACCAAAACAGTGCACTGCAAATTAGGAAATGCTTTATCTTGTACAGTTTGACAAAACTTCCTCTTGGATTTCATCTCCTCTACTTCCCACTTCTGCTGGCTAATATTCTCAGCTGGGAAAGTTTTTATTTTCTATAGATAATTCTGACAATCAGGAGCCAGGTAACAGACATATCCCTAAGTGTGAAGTAGATGCAATAGACACAAATGAATAATTGGTAAACCATGTCCTTTAATGTACTGTACATGTTCTTCCTTACAAAAAAGCTCATGGACTTTCACCCAACCAGCTAGCTCTACAGCAACTTTTTTTTTTCCCCCATGCTGTAGCTCAGCAGCAGTAGAATAAGATAATACCGTAGTGTGGCACGAACATCCTTTTCATAGCAGCTTTCCATAATTAGCTTCATATTCTAGTGTTTTTGTTGTTGAAACCTATCATTTCTTACTGATGACTGCAGGAAATTGATGATTTTGACATGTCACTTCTAGAAGTCTTATTTTGTGGTTATGTTGAAAGGACTGTCTGTCTTGTGATGTTATGGTGGATGTAGTAAGTGTGCTGTGGTGTGGGAGTCTGCATTGCAGTGTGGGCAATGTGGATTTTTTCATGAGTTGCATTTTGTGTTGGTTTTGTATCAGGGAAAGGTGGTGGCCACATTGAAGTCTGGCTATAATAGGTTTGTTTTCATATGATGTGAATGGGCTGCTCCTACAAATTGAATGCTGAGTCATGGGTGCATTAAAGTTAATGAGGTTTAGGTATGTGGTAAAAACGAAATCTCCTTCGTTACTGAAGTTGGGCTGTGTTCGTCCTGTGAATTTTGGCCAGTTCTACAACTTGATTGCTAAATCATGCTTTCATGAAATTCACTGAGCCTTAGTTATAAAGTGGAAATGAATCTCACTGGTTGCTCATCAAATCAACATTCTAATTTTGATGACTCCTGGCCGTCTCTATCTATCTGTCTATTGCCGTCAACTGGGCTAAAAGGTACACTTTTGTCTTTGGGTAGGGTTGGAAAGATTTTTGCTGTGCTTATGCAGTTAAGAGAGCTGTATCCCAGATCTGTTCTTTTTGAGATACCTGAACACATTGCCTTTAAAAGACTAGAGACTGAAGTTTCCCTTGTTTAGTCAACTATCTGCCTTTTGGGGGATAAGGGGTAAGTTTGAGGTAATGGTGTAGTTGGTGGGGGTCAGGTTGTTCTCCCTCCCTCAAAAAAAGTAAATAAATAAAAGATAAAAGGGGGGGGGAATTTACTGCATATTGTATTGCAGTATGTAATAAATAGAGAGATGTCATTTGCATGGTACATGTTTGGTTATTATACATTAGCTTTATAATGTGAAAGACCATTGTACAGCAGCAATCTGTTACTGGGAAAACCTGTTGATGGATCTTATTTTTTTGGTCCCCTCTGTCATACTTCCTCAAGATGTAATTTAAATAAGGTTCTCAAGGAAATGGTGATTGCTAGCATGTGTGTTTGGGGAAAAGTTATGGCAGGAAAACTCAGAGATTTGTTAATTTAAGGGGACACAGTGGAGGTAGAGCAGTACAGTGTTAAGGCATTAGAAGGAAGCCAGGGAAATAAATTGAAGCTAAGTGCATGAAGGCTAGGAAACATAGTTTTAGGTGGGGAAGCACTCATGCACAGTGATATGGTAACATGAATAAAGAAATTAGGAATTATGGTGAAGGTATACACAGATTAGAAGCAATTGTAGTGAAGCTGTGATACCAGAAAGTCAAGAAGCATTTTAAAGTTAGTAATGCACAGTAAGCAGACTACAGAGTAAGTAAAGTAGGGCCTTAAAATCTTGGTACAGTACTAAGGTTTAAAGGAATAGGGCTGTCTGATAAATTTACACAGTGAAAGTTGCAGACACAGTAGGTTTATATATGCTATTTATGCTTCTGGCATAGTCTTGGATGTGTATTACTGAGTAGGCTGCAGTTCTAGCAACAAGTTTGTGCTTTGTGATTCTCTTTCACTGAAAATTTTGTATTCCAGTGCATCAACATCTGAGCTAACCTGATGTACTTTTACTGCAGTTAGGTATTTAAACTAGATACATTTTGATCCTAAGTAAAAAAATAATAATAATGAATTAAAATAAAATAAAGCCAGAATCAGGGAGCCATAACATAATATTAATAAAACTTGCAGGACAATAAGATCTAGCCAAAGGACTGGTACTTAAGTTTAATTGGCTAGCACTTGAGGTCAAACATTTAGCAGTTATTGCTTGGTATGATGAAACAAGATGGAACTAGGCATAAGCATTTCAGTTCCTGGAAGTTCCCTGTGTCACAAATGGTGGGGTAAATTTTCCATACCCTTAACCTCCCCCTCCCCCCCCTTAAGAAAAAATCATAGACACACCACTGGGTTGAGGGACATATTAGTGGTCATCCAAATGGTTGTATTGGTGCTACTACATGAAGACATCCATCTTCAGCACCCATGTAGTATTTGCAATAAAAGAGTGCACAATAGGTGCAGTGGTATCAGAAGTAAGCTGTAGTATATAGCAGAATTTTTCCTTCATTTTTTCCTCCTCCTCCTGCCTATGGTGACTTTACACTCCCTTTTCTGTCTTTCTTTCCTTCATTCTTTCCTCTTCCTTCAGCCTATTGGTGATTCTTCACTGATTGACAAGCCAAGTGGTTTCCTGTATGCCAGGAAACCATTTACTATGCTGTGTGGTAACCATATAACCAGATTATGGCACCTGCTGGTTTAGTGGATAATTGAAGTGAACTAATTGAATTAGGCCTTTGTAGGTTTATATCCAAGGGATGGTTGGGGTTTATTGTTCATGTAATGCCACTCAGGGTTGAGTGAGGCTGGTCACTCTGATCTCAAATATCAGACCAACTTGCCTAGCTCCGGGCTTCTGTGTTCCTCGTGGGGCAACATAAGATGTGATGATTGATGGTTGGAATGATTGTACAGTGTGTATGGGTGGCCAAGGAAAGAGGATCACAGTACATTTACTTTAACCTGACAGAGTGCTTGTAATGAATACATACATAAAGAGGTGCATTGGTGTCAGAAGTAGGATGTAGTGGAGTTTGTATTATGTGTACAGATGAACAAGGAAAGAGGGCTGCACATGTCAGGATAGACTTTGCAGAAATGTATTGGAGTTTGTAGAGGAAATTTTCAAATGGTGATGAGATTTGTTGTTTTGGTCCTGCATAATCACGGTCTATCTGGCTGAACAGACCCTTCAACCACAGGGAAACAACTGCCCCTGTGAAGTTGTTTCATAGGTTCCCTACACTGTGCTTGTTGTCTGCATCTTAGGCTGACATGTATTGTGCATTGCTTCATAATGTGGTTTATGATGTGTGGCCCTATTCTACAAATAGGCACGTCTCATTGTTATTCCACCCAGCATGAATCTGAGCTGGTAACTAAGGAGGGCAGGGTAATGTGTACGGTCATAAGAAAAACTATCTTTACCCCCAGGAATGTTCGATGCAAAATGAACGTTAGCTGGGCTATACGGGCGGGTCCTTGCTGTTCGCCCTTCCCCTATCCATTGTTGCCATTGCCATATCACAATCCCACTACAAGAGCTGGAAGAATGAGCCATTTGGTGGGGAAATATACAGTACGTGTTTGCGTTACCCTAAGCGCCCCACCGGGGATTAATAATGAAACTCGGCACGTTTATTATTTTCCTACTATTCAACACTTATTATCTATAGAATACAACAAATAAATACTTTTAAGGATACTGAATCTATAAGAATCGACTAATTTTTTTTTTTCTAAATGATAGTCTAACAGGGGTGAACAACTTCGTTTGTTTGCTTTAGATGGGTGGTTAAATGCTTCAGATGTTTAGAAGCTGTTTTGGAAGCAGGGGGTGGGTATACAAAATATTGAAGCAATGAGACTGAAAATGTATTATTATTTTCCTCCACTCAACATTTAGTATACAGTAAGACCTCACTATAACAGACTAATTGGGGCTCAGGCCAGTCCGAAATATGCGAAATTCCAATAA
>JAGKTI010022262.1:3720-15344 GCA_018397915.1 Birgus latro | reverse complement strand
ACTGATAGATAGATAAAATGGCTGATTAAGTAAAGACAAGTCAAAACAGACAGGTAGATACACTTAGAGACAGTAAGAGACACATACAGACAAAGGTAGTCAAATAAAAGCAGTTAGACAGGCAATTATACAAATATACAGATTTATAAATAAAACATGTATTTACGTGTCTGCAGGTTGCTATGGGTGTGGGCGGTGGGTGGGTGGTGGTGGGCGTGGGGAGTGAGGTGCGTGCAAGAGTGGGTGGAGGAGACAGCCCATGTCATGCCGGACCCCTCACAGACATGTACATACACGACCCACACCTTTACACTGTTGGTGCTGACGGCTGGCTGAGGATCTGGGAAAGTGAGGCCCTACACGAAGCGGCATTGAAAGTGGGTGGTCGTGGTGGTGGTGGTGGGGTAGGATGGGAGGAGGGCGGCGTGGGGTGGTGGTGGCTGCAGCTGGTAAGGGAGATCCCGGTCCACTCTGGTCCCGGTTCACCAGTCACCCTTATCCCGGTGCCACACACTCCTACCAACCCCGTGTGGATTGTTCAGGTAAGATTTTTTTTTTTTTTTTAGTTTGTGCTCAGAGTTGAGTATTATAGCGTCTATATTTTCCACTGCTTTCTCACACAAACTGATCCCTCGCACAATGCTCTCTCACACACCACTCACACACACCGCTCTCTCACACACAGTATTCTCTCACACACTGCTCTCTCACCGACTGCTCTCTCCCTCTATTCTTTCACGCACTACTCTTTCACTCACTCCTCTCACACACTCTTCCACTATATTTTCCGCAGACAGACACGGGCGTGATCTACGGCGTGTGGGAGGGAGATTGGGCTACACATATTCTGCTGCAGGGTCCGAGTGGGCGTGTGAGTGGTGTGGCCCTCTCAGCACCAGCCCAACACCGCCCACTCCTCGCTGCCACCACACACAACAAATGCCTCCTCGTCACACAACTCCCGCAGGTCAGTCACGGATGCATTTCTGTTGTCGAGAGGACGGTGATGATGATGATGATGATTTACACTCATACTGATGGTGCTGGTGCTGATGATGTTAATGATGTCGATATTGATGTTGATAATGGTTATGTTGATACTGATGTTGATGTTAATGCTGATGCTCATTACGTTACTGATGATGGTGCAACTGACGATGAAGTTTTTACTGATGTAGATGATGATGATGTTGATTTTTATGCCATTGTTAATGCTGATCCTCATACTTATGATGCTGATTGCGTTACTGATACTTAGGGAAGCTAACGACGTTGATGATTATGTTGATAATGGTGATGATGATAATTAAAAGAAGATAATACGTACACCAAATCCTTTCACATTTCAGGCCACGACCGAGGACGACCTTCTAGAGAGCGAGGGGGAGGGAGAGGAGTGGAAGATTCAGCGACTGGAGGTTCCAACAGCCCTGGCCAGAGCCGAGGTGGAGGGGCGACCAACTTGCCTCACTTGGACCACTTGTAAGGTATCGAATTGTTGGGATAATACCTAACATGTATTCAATATGGACGGTGCGTGCTATTGTTTATCTAGCTTAATTTGGAGGAAACTGTAGTACTTTTGCGCCATATTTGAATTTGTGGCCCAGCTTTGTACTTTCCTTTCTCGGCTTCTCTATCTCACCTCATCTTTTCATTTTTAGTGGGAATATGGTTTGGGATGATGATGATGATGATGATGATGATGATGATGATGAGGAGGAGGAGGAGGAGGAGGAGGAGGAGGAGGACAGTGAGAATAATAATTATGATGACGATGGATGAGAATTATGATGATGACCGTGAGAATAATGATAATGACGGTGAGAATGTTGACAGTGATGATAATGGTGATGATGATTTCGAGGACAATGAGAATAATAAGGATGTTGGCAATGAAAATGACGATATGCTGTTGATTCTGATGTATGATGATGATGATGATGATGGTGATAAAAAAAGACGATGATGATGATTATGGTGATTACGTTGATGATAGAGACAATACGTTGATGATGATGATGATAACAATGATGATGTTAACGATACGTTGATGCTGCTGCTGATGATGATGATGATGATGATACAGGTGACAGGAGAGGAAGACCTGCTGGCTGTGGGGCTAGAAGACGGCTCCATCAACATGTTCATACTCCACGTAGCCCCAAAAACACAGGACACTCGTCTTACACTGATCCAGGTGGAGCGTCCTCACGAGTGTCCTGTCATCCACATCTCCGTTCCACCTGCACCACAATCCACACAGCCAAAGGAGAAAGTATCCTCGGTGTGTAGTTTTGTTCCGGTTCCATTATCCTATTATCCATTAGTCTATTTTTACGTTATTCAGTATTGTATTATTCATTATCGTACCGTCCATGAGCATGTTATCCACATTTCCGTCCCTCTCGCACCACAAAAATAATAATAAAAATAATAATGATAACAGTAGTAGTAGTAGTATAGTAGCAGCAGTAGTAGTAGTAGCGAGAGTAGTAGTAGTAGTAGTAGTAGTAGTAATAAGATCGTCTATTTTTACTTCGCCAACAGATTCTCGCCACGGCTGCTCAGGATCGCCGCATCTTCATCTTTCGACTGGTGAGGGGGGCCAAGCTGACTAAGATGGAGCCTATTGGATTCCACCAGCTTGAATGTGTGCCAGACAGGATCCAAGTGAAGGAGGTGAGTGTGTGTGTGTGAGTGTGTGTGTGTGTGTGTGTGTGTGTGTTCATTTTATGGTATTTGTTCAACCCATTCTTTATCGCATATCCCTCTATCCATTCTTTATCACATATCCCTCTATCCTCTCTTTGCGAAATTCCTCTATCCTCTCTTTATCACATATCCCTCTATCCTCTATTGATCACATATCCCTCTATCCTCTATTGATCACATATCCCTCTATCCTCTATTGATCACATATCCCTCTATCCTCTATTGATCACATATCCCTCTATCCTCTATTGATCACATATCCCTCTATCCTCTNGCCACATTCCTCTATCCACTCTTTACGTTCATCACATATCCCTGTAGCCACTTTCTACCTCCGCAGGAAGTAGTTCAAGCTGAGTTACCAGATGGCCTAATGGTGGAACTCCCTTCCTGTTGTCCTTCCACCACCACCACAACCAACTTACCTTCTCCCTCCACCCCCACCAACGCCCCCGCCCGCACCGCCCCAGACTCGTGGCTTCTGCAGCAGTACACGGGCGCGAAGGAAGCATGGCAGGGCGCCAGGGTGGTGAGACAACAGCTTCTGCGTGAGATGACTGCTGTGTCTCACCCTCAAGGAAACGAAATGCGGATCATAATGACTCTTTCCTCGTGAGTTGCACCCTCTGTTTTATTTATTTTTTCATTTATATTATTGTCGCCACCACATGTCATCACTCAGCTTAACTCCTTCAGGGCGGTGACGTATTTTGTATTTTATTCTCGCTACTTCTAGTCAGTTCAAATTACCTTTTAATAGATTTTCGAATTTGAGGGGTTACAAATCTGAGTGAATTTGAAGGCGGGAGGAGACTTGATAGGCACAGTAGATATGTAAATGAGTGTATGAGAAAGAGAGGTACCATGAGTGATCGAGATGGTTGTATGAGCCTTGTGCGGGGTGTATAAGCAGGGTTTGGCTCCCCTTTTTACCTGTCGGATTGGCCACTGCCATTGTCTCTCTCTCACTCTCTCTCTCTCTCTCTCTCTCTCTCTGGACCTTACTTCAACCTTTCGTGCTTCCCCAGGCGTGACGGGAGGGTGGTTGTGGGTGTGACAGAGGGCGGGCCAGTGGTTCATTTACACGGGGCGGGCTCTGCTTACACGCTCAGAACATCACCAGTATCACCAGGAGCCGGGACGAAGGCACTGGGATACACCGAGGATGGGAAGCACACCACCGCAGACACAGGTAATTTCTGGAGCTTAGATGGTGATGAAGATGATGATGAGTTTGATGACGAGGATGATGATGACGATACTCTTACCATTAGTTACTACTACTGCTGCTCCTACTACTACTACTACAACTACTACAAATACTGTTATTAATATGATGATGATAATAATAATAATGATGGTGGCGATGATAATAATAATAATAATACTTTTCCTAATACTAATGTTAGTATAATAATGATCGTAATGCTAACGATGATGTTGATAATGATAGTGATGATTTTGCACGACAGAAAATTATACTCAGCATATCCTTTCCATCAGCTCAGCACAAGACTTCCCAGCAGCTAGAGGGCATTGGTGAGCATGAAGGAGTAGGGCGTGGAGTGGTGGGGTGCATGAGCGATGATGGAGGGTGGGTGTGCGTGTGGGTATATGAGGGGGACCTTAGTGTGCATAGGGCCAGAGGAGGGTCATTCCCCAACCTCACCCACACTCACACTCACAGGCGTCTCAGACATGTGGTTAGTAGCCCTCCCCTCCCCTTCCTCTCTCTATCTCTCTCTTACACACACACACACACACACACACACACACACACACACACACACACACACACACACACACACACACATTACATAGCCTCAGCTTCCCTATGTAAGTACATCGACAACAAAAAGACGTAAACGACATTCGAGAAAATAATTAGATGTAAGGTGCAAAATAAATCGCCAAGGAAGAGGTGCTATGAAGTCTCCTATACCAACTAGAATAAGGCTCTGAATAATGAAACTATTTGGCAGGGTGTGCGCGGTGTGGGTGGCGGTGCAGGGGGAGGGAGCCTGGAGCAGAGGGCACAGAAGGAGGCGGCGGAAAGGAAGAAGGCAGGCATGGAGGCAAAAGCAGCAAGTCTACAGCAGAAGCTCTCTAAACTGAAGTGGGATTTCAGGAAGCTCACTCTTAGGGCTGAGGAGATAGAGGGAGGAGAGAGCTTGCTGGCGGACATCCCTCTCCACCCCTCCATCACCAGCGCCCTCCACCAACAGACCACCAACAATATGAATAAGGTTGTGAGTGGCAGCAGCATGGAACAGGAGCGTCTCGAGGTGCTGGTGGGGAAGTTAAGGACACTTTACTCTTGGAACCCTTTGGTTGCCGTCCCTATGGTACAGTCATTAAGGTTAGTTACTCATATGGGAGAATTATTGTTAGAAGAGAGTCCAAAAAAAAAAATAGTTGTTGATGATGATGATCACGATGATAGCACTGATGATAGTGATGACGAAAATGATGATAACAGTAATGGTGATAACGATGATGATTTTGATGATGACGAAGATGATGATGACAATAATGGTGATGACTGATAAAAATTATTTGCCATGACAGGAGCGGGGAGATGGTGTCAGCAGTAGACCTATCCGAGGAAGTGTTTGCCTTGTTGAGTCGCCTCGCACAGATTCGGCAGGGCGGGGGCGAGAGAGGTGCAGGGGAGGACACTGAGCTACTGCAGTCCGAAACCATGTTGCAGGTTGGTGAGCTGTTGGAATATTGGCTGAAGCAGATAAGGGAGGGGCACCACCTCAACCAAGATAAGAAGAGTGCCAGCAGGATGGGGTCAGAGCAAGGAGAGAGTGAGGGAGGACTGAGAGATAAATTAGAGGACAGTGCCAAAGAAGTGAAGGAGGAAAGAAAATCAACCCAAAATCCACACCAGTCACCCAGTCCGCCAGGGAGGGGATCCAGGGATGGCCTGGATAGAGAATTGGAGGGTAGTGATGAAGGGGACAACCAAGACTCCCTCGCTGCTCTACAAGCCCAGGTACATGAGGCAGTGCGGCGTGCAGGGTCAGCTGGCGTGCGACCTGGCGGTGTTGACGTGAGCCCTGAAGCTGACCTTGATGTGGGTGGTGATTTACGATGCCGCAAAGTCGCCCTGAATCGGCTTCATCAGGTCAGGTCACGACAGCAGGCCAGGGCTCAGGAGCTTGCCACGTATAAGACCAAACATTCGTCGACGCACCAGAAAGGCAGCAAGAAGGCAGACGAGGGCGAGGAGGAGGGGGAGCAAGAGGAGGGGGAGGGGGAGGTGGAGGAGGAGGTACAAGTGCCTCCTCCAAGCATCAGTGTGGAGGAGGTGGAGGCGCAGCTGTGGACGCTACTAGGCAAGGTGAGATGGGGAGGTAAACAGGGAAGGGGGAAGGGTAGGAAAGAGAGACGTAGGAAGAAGGAAGAGGAGAAAGAGACTGGGAGAATGGAGAGAGGAAGGAAAAAATGAAAGAGAAGGAGGAAAGAAGAAAATGGAAGAAAGGAGGGAGAAGGCAGTGATGACGCTATTGCTGTTGAAATCAGAATACTGTTGGTCATGGTGTGTTGATAATTATGGTATTAATTTTGATGATGACGACTACAACACTATTATATTTACAGGTGGAGGAGGAGTGCGTGAGGGTGCGTGGTGTGGTGGAAGCTGTGGTGTCTGCTCAGGTGGCATTACTGGGGGAAGTGAATCAGAGGAGAGCAGAATGGGGTCACGTGCCCCTCACCCTGCCACACCTGCCTCACCACCAAAACGTCCAGGTGAGCCTACCCAATGAACCCTTTCAGTATGATTATTTTTTTTAGTCCAAGTACTTGATACTATTGTAAGCCTCTTAAAAAAATCTCTTGGACTGGATATAGTATGTCTATGAATCACGTGCATCTAAGTACAAGAGTACATAGGAAGTCTAGATAATAATTCGTCCATAAAGAGGCTATCTGCTGGAAAAAGAAATCTAGAGAAAGTGTATGAAAAAAGGAGAGAGAAGACAAAATCATTTATTTACATATTTTCAGCTAGAGTGGCAATGAGAAATAGTCTTCTAAACCTTGGCCTCCCATATGATCCAACCGCCCTTTTAAACCATCCACTTATTGACACTTTCATTTATACCATCCACCTCTTGACTTTGATCCATCATGTCCTTTGAAACATCCATTCTTTGACTTTGATCCACTCTTCTCTTTAAATCATCCACTTATGGACTTTGAACTATTCCCACATTTTTTTTTTAATCTCTTCTTTTTGAGCCATCCAGTTCTTCCTCTGATCAATCTTTCTTTTTAAACCATCGTTTAAGAGAAATACCCATTTTTTTTGTTTTTATTAAATCCATCCACAATACTTTCCAATCACCCAATCGTTCTTTTTTACATCCACATAATAGCTAATCCATTCATTATTCTGAACCATCCACTTATCGAATATCTTAGCCTTCTTTATGAATCATCCACTTCCTGACTGATCCACATTTTCAATCATCCACTTACTGACTGAGATCCATCTATCCTTTTGAACCATCCACTTGCCAGTCTAACTTTCCTTCTGAACTACCTTATAGCTCACTCTTAAAGTTTTTATTCATATTTCTTGTTTTCTGGACCTTACCTTACCTCATCCTTGGGTGCGACAAGAGGTATGGATGAGGATGAGCATGGTATTAGCAGCAGCAGCAGCAGCAGCAGCAGCAGCAGCAGCTGTTGCAGTAGTGGTATTAGCAGTAGCAGTAGTAGTAAAGTGGTAGTAGTAGTAGCAGTAGCAGTAGTAATAACAATTGCAGTAGTATTTATTTGTTTATTATTATAATTTATTTATTTACATTTTTATTATAATTTTTTAGGTTACGGACACCCTAGTCAACGAGTTCTACTGCGACCTACTGGATTTAGAGGAACCTGGGAGTGGAGAGGGGGCAGGAGGGGCGAGGCGAGGGGGAGCGGGAGGAGGGGGAGGGGGCGTCAGAACCTCTCCCCCTCACCTTACCACCACCAGGAGGAAGAGAGAGGGAGAAGGGGTGAGTTACAGCTAACTTCATTGTCTCTATTGTCTTCATGATTGTTATTATTATTGTTAATTGATATCATCGCCATTATTATTATCGTCATGGTTATCACCCTTCATTGTTGGCCTCATTATCATCATTATTATCATTATCATTTATGTTATTCAGAGAAGATCAGTCACAACCGTCTAAGAGATTTCACACGGGCACCACCTGGCTATAGAAGAGCCTATTGAGAGGAGGATTTGGCAGTGTCCAACAATGGTCTCGGGTGATAGATCCCTTCTTCTAGACCTTTTGCAGGAGGAGCTGAAATGTCTCTAAGGACAGTACTTGCTGGTGGCTCAAGGGAAGATGGGATCCTGGTGCACCTGACCTACAAGACAGTCCAACAGGTTGTCCTTATCTGAAGTGTCGGCCTTAGGAACTCTTCCAGGAGATTTTTCTTCTTCAGTGCCTTCTGCAGAAACTACAGTATAGTGTCACCTAAAGTGAACCAGTAGGAACTCTCTCTTGTGAGCACCTGATGGTGGGTGTCTCATCAACAGAAAGGCTGACTAAGAGTGCAGGTAGCAGATGACACTGGCACAAAGCCATAAGAGGGTTTTGTTAATGGGCAGGACGTCAGATATGTTTTATCTTCCCAGCTGGCCTGTTGCCTTTTTACTCAGTCGAGGAAGGTTGGTTGCTTGTAAATTTCTGTGTTAGTGTTAAACATCTACATGTGATGGGGATGCTTCTTTCTAACTTTATGATATTTAGTGAACATTCTTAGCCACCCCAGCCACCTCCTGTACCATACTCTACAGTAGGCATCCTTGAATGTACTGCCTCCCTCTCTTCCCAGACTGTGTTGTTCAGAAATCATCATTTTTGGCATCATCATCTTAACAATTTACCACGCTCACAAGAGGTAGGAAGAGCTAGAGGATGGTTCTTTTATCTTACCATGGAATGAATCAGAGGAGAAATCTAAAAATATTTCGTCCCCTCTTACCTCTCCCTTTCCTGCAGTATAGAGGGTAAAAAACTGAAACTCAAGCATAGAGTGACAAGGTGGCCATATTACTACACCAGTGCGACAGGTTCACTCCGGACTCTTTTAATCACCTTTTACGACATGTATGGAACACAAGAGTCGTATCTCATCTAATTTACCAGTGATCTTGCATTTTTTTTTAACCTTGTACTCTTCCTGCTGTGCACAGGCCGAAGTTCCGCCCTTAAGTCTAGCCGGATCCCCTCGTGTAGCCGGCAGGACACCCAGGGCAGCCACCACCATCAGGACACCAGCCAGCTCCACCCAGGACACCGCCAGGACACACAGGACGGCAGGAGCGTCAACCAAATCAACCACAACACCTAAGACCACCCCTAAGACCTCTACCACCACACCCAAAACGAACCCTAACACACCAAAAACATCGGTCAACACACCAAAATCAACCACAAGGTACCATATCCAAAAATGTTGTTATATTAGTTGTGTATAAGACTGTTTATTTATTCTTTAACTACCTAAAACCTCTGTCACTACACCTAAAACATTCCCTACCACACCTAAAACCTTTACCACCACACCGGAGTTAGGTAAGTGGAGTCAAAGGTTTACTTAATACTGTATTTCATCTCATCTACTTTTCACTTCCCTCTGCTAACTCATATTCCAAAGCTGAAAGTGTCTTGGTAATATTTCATCTCTTCTGCTTCTCACTTCCCTTTGCTATCTAAGATTCCTAAAGAGATCTGGTAATATTTCACCTTTTATGCCTCTCATTCCCATGCGCTGCCCAACTTGAGAGAGGTTTGGTATTATTTCACCTCTTATAATTCTCACTTTCTTCTGCTGGCTAATTTGCTAAGCTAATATAGATTCGGTAGGCACACATACACACACACACACAACCAAACGTTATTTTCTATACTTCTCGTAAACAATAGCCTATGTTGAGACGCATTGCTTTGCGTGGCGAAGTCCAGATTCCAAAGGTTTGAAAGATGAACCTAGTGGTTCATCTGACTGGGCATGTTGTTTGGTAAATCTCCTTCTTTGTTTCGTTTCCCTTTGTTTCTGGATCCTGTCCTACCCAATCGTTTAAATGAGAATTACGGTTGGGATGATGTTGATGATGATATTTCAAAGCTAACTCTTCAATCCATATGACGCATTTGGTATTATAACCCATTCTTGCTGCCTCCAGGCGCTTTGGAAAGTCCTTTCGTGTTGGAGGAGTCGATGACAACTATATCCAACCTCTCTCTCCTGAACTGAATAAAGTCGTCACGAAGTGGCAAATCTGAAATACAAAAGATGTCCTCTGCTTCAGTGGGTTAAAATACCCATCTTTAGGTGGGAAAAAGATTAGGATAATGATGATGATGATGAACACGTCCTTCTGCAGGACACCCAAGACGACGACTCGCACGTTCAGGACAACACAGAGGAGTGGACGTGGCAGGAGGAGCGTGAGGGAGACGCCACGTCCACCTCCAGCACCCCGCCCTGCACACACACTGAGTCAAGTTCAACACATACAGCGCGCCAGAACTCTCTATCTCACGTTACTCTCACAGGTAATGTCACTGTATAACATTTTCTGATACTTCTCGGTACATATTATTTCTTGCTGCTTAAAACTTCACTCGGCAGTTTAACTCGTACAAATGGCGTGTTCTGTGCGTCCCTTCGCTGTCGCAAATGATAATGTTTTCTGTCATTTTTTGATGCTTCTTTATTTAGTCAGTAATTTCATAATCTTTATATTATTTCACTCATAATGCTCTATTAAGTTTGTTTTATACACACACACACACACTGAGTCGTGAGCAGAGCATAGCCGACAATATATCTCTCTACCTCACATTGCTCTCACGGGTGATTAGTTTTTTTAATGATATTTCTATAACTTTCCAGGGGACATAAACCTTCAAGCTCGAATATAAACCCCTTGCTAGAACCCATATTCTCTTACCACAACGTATAGCCCCATTCTATGATATAACATTTGTTGCTAGGACATATCCTGTTAGCTAACCGTGTGTAAGCCTAATCGTATCTCTGTCAACAGGTCAAACCCTAACATAGCCTATCCTTATCTAACTAAACCATATGTAAGCATGATCGCAGCTCCGTCAACAAGAGCAGGAACCTAACTTAACCCAACCTAATTCAACCAGACCAAAGACAAGTCCAGTCGTAGTAAGGCTATATCAACAAGTGCAGGAACTTAGCCTAACTTAACCTAACCTAACCTAACCTAGCTAAATGCCAACCTGATTACAGGCATGACCTAATTTTCCTAAAGGCAAGCCTGATCGTAGCTCCATCTCCAGGTGCCAGAGACTCTGCAGAGTCGGGCTGAGGAGGTAGAGGATCGGGTGGCTGCGTGTGGGCGTGAGGTGAGCAGCGAGAGTGGGCGGCTGGCGTGGGCGGTGCTGCGGGGAGGCGGGCTAGTTCGGGAGGTGGGCGTGCGGGCGAGGTACAGGAAAGAGGAGGCCAGGTTGCGGGCGGCACTCAGGGAACGGATCAGGGAGCAGAGGGCGGTGAGAGAGAAGGTGAGGACAAGGGAGGAAAGAAAGAGAAGGAGGAGGAGGAGGTTGGAAGGAAGGAAGGGAAGATACAAGGGGAAGAGGGACGGGGAAAGTAGAGAGGGAAGAAGTAAGATTGGGGGGGAAGAGAAAAAAGAGGAAGGAAATAAACTTGGGAGAGTAGACAGAAGGAAAGAGGAGAGAAGAAAATCTAAGAGACTGGGGAGAGGAGTGAGAGGGACGAGTTGGTGAGGTTTGGGCAGTAGTTCAGACTAAAGGTGAGGCGGTAGCTCGATCGGTAGAGAGTTGGCTTGCAGTCCCGAGGGACCCAGGTTCGAATCCTCGCTGGTGCAGGGAACAGTTTAAGAATTTGAATTT
>JAGKTI010022261.1:0-15344 GCA_018397915.1 Birgus latro | reverse complement strand
AGGCCCTCCAACTGTCTCGTCAACCTTGGGGGGACCCTGACAACTTGGACCGGCCTAGGGCACATTATAGTTTTTTTTGTTTTGTTTTCAAGGCATTTTGGTCATAGGTCCATTCCGTATCCCCACTAAATCCAAGTTATATCGACCACACGATATGATAAATCGCTATGCGATGGGTTTTCACTTGATGTAACCCCACTGCATCCCTGAGTGTCAGTGGGCTGCCTCACTCCTTCAGGCCAGCAGCAGGGGTGGGTCAATCCTGGCCACAAGTCAGCAGCTGGCAGAAGGAGTTGTTACCTGATAACAGCGCACTGGATCTGCTGCACGACCATTAGCACCATGATCTGAATCCCAGCATGGGTAACTGACACCAATGGACTCAGGTGTCCATTCATCTCTATGAGTTGGTGGATAAAATAAAGACCAAGATCAACACCTTGGGAAGGTAACCAGTAACTTGGATGATGCAGTGGTTTGTATCCCAGGACAGCTGATGAATAACCCAATACAGACTCAAAGCCTCATGGCATCAGTCCCGACCTTAACCTTTATCCATTACTATAGGCTTTTTAGATCATTCTGAAAGTTACCTGAAACTTCAATAAAGAACAAAATAACATAAAAAACATACAAGATCACAACATTCCTGAAACACTAGAAGTGACTATAAACAAGAGATAGAGTACTTACCTGCTCAACCACCATCTGTGCAATCTCTTTATTGACCTGCTCTGACCCAGTAGCATCCTGGTATGACTTGTAGAGTCCATCACTCATTAGCAGGAGAAAACTGCCAAAGAAAAATTGGTTTACAAAATGTGCTCCATCCCACCCAATTTCTTTGTCTAATTTTGCTGTCATAAAATAAAATGGTCTGAACAACTGCCTCTAGCACAAACATATACTGCACTGTACATCTACCAGTAGCAATTTAACACCTAGTTTCACCAAAAGAATATGAACAGCTTTGTGAAAAAAAAAAAAAAACTGTGTTCTTTACAATCACCAGAAGAATATGAACAGCATTGTAAAAAAATAACTCTGTGCTCTTTACAATCACCAGAAGAATATGAATGCACTGTATAAACTAAAACTGTGTTCTTTACAATCAACTTCACTGCATTTTTTTTTTTTTTTTAACTGCACTCCAGCACTTGGTGAGTTTATTTAGCTCAGCCCCTTCAACCTAATGACATACTGTACTTTGTACTGTATTCTGGCTTACTCCAAATTATTTCATTTGGCTTAAATCATCATCATCATCATCCTGACCTCCTTTCCCATCCTAGGGTAGGGTGAGGAGTAGCAATGTCTAGACAGCCCAAATTTGCCCAATCCAATAGGCCACACTTCCATTCACTCACCACTCAAGCCCCAGAATCCTGGCTCTATCTGATATGCCAAATTCACCACATTCTGTAGCTTCATATAAACATATCTGATAGTGTCAATCCGGACACTGTCACGTTAAAAAGAAGTGCCAAATCCCCGATCATGCGCTTCCCCTCACAATATTCATCCAGCCAGCTCGATCTCTTGTCAGTCCCCTAGCCTCACCGACTTCCAAACCTCTTTTAAACACATCCACCATAGCCCTCCACCTTCTTGGTTTAAAAAGGGGTAAAAAAAAATTGGTTTATTTAACTTATTTTTTTTTTTTACTGCATTCTAACTGATTTTATTCACCTCTGCCCCTTCAACCTGATAAAATACTTTGTACTGTATTCTGGCCAACACAATGTTATTTTATTTTGCTTAAAAAGGGGTCAGAAATTGTCTTATTTAACATTATTTCAGTTTGTTATTTCCAGCTTTTTAACTTCCACTTTGGCAAACAACACTCTGTTTTGTTTTCACGATGCGTATGAGGCTTCTTCTTCTTTTTTTTTTTCTAAGGTACAAGCGGCTGTCTCCCAAAGGGCCAATCTTTGGCCCCATCAATCTATTCCCACTGAACCAATGTTAAAGCAAGTCAGCTTAATATGAAATCACCTAATGCTATGATCTGGGGCACCATGGTCCTATCACTACGGGAGGGACACCTGTATCAACAGCAGTTCGTGAGAAATAGGCCAGACACTCGTTCACACATCACTGAAGTCTCTGGAATCCTAACCCCACCTCACAGCCCTAACCATCTGCACATATCCTGTATTTTTTTTGGTATTTTTGTTTATAGATGCATACCTACTAAACAGAGTCACATACCTACTAAATAGAGTCAATCCATCAATGTCAACTTAAAAGAGGGTTGGGAACAAACCCTTGACGTGTGCTCCTCCGTGCATGATTCATCCACTCAATATTATTTCCTACATCATCAAAATCCATACCTTGCTTTTTTACATACTTATATCCCATAACCATTCACCCTCTTCATGGCCTACCACATTTTCTACCTTCACATTCTCCCCTCCATTTTCACTGTCTTACATCTACAGCCATTCTCTCCATATGACCATACCATCTAATCACATTCTCTTCAACTGTTATCAACAGACTTCCATACTCAACAACACACATTATCCAGCCCATTCACTACATGCACTCCACACATCACTACATGTACTCCACACATTTCCTCAAAAATTCCATCTCCACTGCTCTTTCCCTTGACTTTTCACTATCATGCCAAACCAAAGTTTCACAACGATACATTGATGTGGCACGATTTAGCCCTCATGCAATCCTCTTGTAGCCTCCAAACTTAGTCCCCAGTTTGATATCAAGGTAGGCATTGAGCTGAGGCCACACCTCAGGCCTTGAGGTTGAGGCTGAGGATTTTAGATAAGGTACAAGGTCAAGACCAACCTTTTCGACAGGCCTCAAGCCTGAGGCTAAGACTTTTACGGGAGGCCGTGTGAGGCCTGGGCTTAATTCTATACATTATTCTATTACTGTTCTTATAAACTGTTTTCTGTCCAATTTAAAACAAAGTTTTACATGTTTCTTATGATAAATGGTGGCTATATCTTTCTTCTTAAGCATAGCTAAAATATCATGTATAAAATAACTTCCTATGTCTTTCTGGATCACAGCATTTACCACTTGTACTGTGCTGAATAATTAGTTCAGCTAAATACCCGGTCAGGCACACAAACACACGCGCATGCACGTGCACACACACACACACACACATACATACACACAGACACACACACATACATACATACTTACACACACAGACACACACACACAGAATCCACTCAACTATTGACCAGTATCACTGGCCAGGTTGTAAGTAAGATACTAGAAAAGCTGATAAGAAAAGTTTTGGTAAACCATCCAGAAGAACACAGTATGATAACAGAAAGGCAGTTCAGTTTAGAAAGGGAAAATCATGTGTTACTAATCTATTAAGCTACTATGATATACATAAAAGAGAAGGATGGGTGGACAGTATCTATTTAGATTTCAAGAAAGCATCTGACCGAGTACCACACCAAAGACTTTTATGGAAACTGTACCATCAAGGAGAGGCAATCTGTACTGTTGGATGTAGGATTTTCTCAGAAAAAGGGAAAAGAGAACAGTACTAAGGGGAAATTACTCTTCATGGAGGGAAGTGACTAGCGGAGTTCCACAGGGCTCAGTGCCACCACCAATTGTGTTTTTGGTATATATAAAGGACAGACATACAAAATAATACAGTATATTTTTTTTGCATGTTTTCCATCCCCTATCTGGCCTTGTTCCACATACTCTATCCTGTTTATCTTTTTCCAACTGTTTGTTTTTACAGTGACATGTACATCAGACATTTCTATCTATCTATCTATTGCCAGACGACTCAATCCCGAACGGGGTGGCCACAAACAAATCGCCTCCATGTCACTCTGTCCCCTGCCATTTCACTACCACGCTCCCAACTCACACCCCCCTCTCTCATATACCTCTCCACTCCATCCCTCCATCTCATCCTCGGCCTCCCCCTCCCTCTCGCCCCCTCCACCTCACTCACATACACTCTCCTCGTCAATCTTTCACTCTCCATCCTCTCCACATGCCCAAACCACCTTAACGTGTTTCTCCTAACGCTTCCCACCACATCCTCAACCACACCACAACGCTCCTTCACTTCCTCATTTGTTAGTCTGTCTCCCCATGTGACTCCACATGCTCTTCTCAAATAACTCATCAGACAGATATGCATAATAAATAGGTTTTTACCATGAACAATATCAGTATTACCAGCATGGATATTTGCAAGCATGACAGCGAGAGCATTCGTTTTTCTCTGTGAAAACTAACATAAACTGCCATAACCTATACTGTATATCAGTAGAAGGGGAATTTACTGCAGGTGCTATCAAATTTCACATAACTCTAACTTTTTTTTTTTTTTTTACAAATACTGTATTTTTCTATGGAAAGGTGTGCAGTTTTACTTCTACTCATCCTATTGGCATCTTAGCTATCATATTTACCATTTTAAACCATAAAATGAAAGAGCAACTATTCAGCTTTAAAACGGTAACACATTCATTAGCCTACCATAAAAAGTTAGTGTACCGTGACTGATTAAGTACAAATGTCGCTGCGCGACGGCGCGCTCTATGTACGCATGGCTGAATCTGGCACAGACACATCGGAGGAGTGCCGAAAATCTCGAAGGGTTCCAGCCATCATCCAATTCTATGTCGCCCCACAGAGGAGCATGGGAGCCCAGGGTTAGGCAAGTTGGTCCTGACATTTAAGATGAGAATGACCAGCCTTACTCATCCCTGAGTGACATTACGTGAGCAATAAACCCCAACCACCCCTTGGATATAAATCTTCACCGGCTCGATCCGACTGGAGCGCCACAATTACCCACTAAACCACCAGGCACCAAAATTTGGTTATATTGTTACCACCCAGCATAGTAAATGGTTTCCTGGTGTACAGGAAACCATTTGGCTTGTCACTCAGTGTAGAGTCACCCATAGGCAGAAGGACGAGGAAAGAATGAAGGAAAGAAAGACAGAAGAGGGAGCTTAAAGTCACCCATAGGCAGAACGACAAGGAAAGAATGAAGGAAAGAAAGACAGAAGAGGATTGAAGGAAAGAAGACCGAAGAGGATTGAAGGAAAGAAGGATGGAGGAGAGGAAAGGGCAGACACCCGACAGCAGCACCACATCGAGTGGATGGTGAGCGCTGTTAGGTAAAAATGAGAAGAGACCAGATTGGGGTTATAAGTTAGGAAGATCAACCCTACACATATCAAAAAGGGAGGTGGACCTATGAGTGATCATCAATAACAGACTATCTCCGGCTGACCACATCAGTGAGGAGGTACGTAACATGTATACATTGCTTGCTAATATAAGAACAGCATTCACATAAATATATAAATGAAAAAATACTGAGAGAGATAATAACATCATTCATCAGACTAATCCTGGAGTATGCATCAGTAGTATGGAATCCTCATCTAAAAAAACACATAGATAAGTTTGAAAAAGTACAAAGGGCAGCTACAAGATGGGTACCAAGCTTGAGGGATCTAAGCTACGAAGAGAGACTAGAAAAACTGAATCTACAAACACTACGGGAGAGACGAAAAAGAGGAGACATAATTATGCTATATAAATACATCTCAGGGGAAGAGAAAACAGATATTATGGGGAAGCATCAGACATTAGGGGAAAGTATCAGCAACAGGACACTGCAAAAAACTACAGAAAAAGAGGGGCAATAAAGAAGTAAGGACATTCAGTTTCCCAAATAGGCCAATTGATCAGTGGACTATTCACTACCAAATGAAATAGTGTGTGCCAAAACAATCCATAAATTTAAGGATATGTATGATAAAAATGGTTTAATACACAGGACTGACTCATTCCTGTAAAGATACAATTAGTTAAGAGCAATTGGGTAAGCGCATGATGCACGGACACATGCAAGCATGCACGAGCACATGCACACACACACACACACACACGCACACACACACGCACACACACACGCACACACACACACGCACACACACACACGCACACACACACACACACACACACACACACACGCACACACACACACACACACACACACACACACACACACACACACACACACACACACACACACACACACACACACACACACACACACACACACACACACACACACACACACAAAATCTTCCTCTTTCCTCTTGTACCCCTCTCCACCCCCTTCCACCCCTTCATATCTACCTCCTCAGATAGCATCCCATCTCTCTCTCCATCTCTCTTTGCCCACATTATACAATATACCTGTTTATGCACATTTTTTCTCATTTGTTTTGTCCTCACTGTCTGCTGTATCACAACATAAAAGAGGATAACTACATAAGATGCAGCTCCTGTAGATGGTTAGATTAGACTAGAAAACAAAATAAGTACTGCAAAGGAGAAAACATTAATATGATTGTCTCTGATCAAAATATCCTAGGAGGAATTTTTTTCCTAATCAATAAATGTTGTACTATCTCACTTGTTTTCCTTCAAGTCAGTGTTTCTAGTTACTTATCACTCACTAGCAAGCAGCAGCCTTCCTGTGGCAGACAGCACCTCACCATGGATGGAACAAGGTCCTTCCACGTGGTGAGGTGCAGGGAGATGGATGAGGCATGGCCCCCAAAAGGATAAGCTATGTACAGGAGATAGGCACAAATACACAAATAATAGTTTCAGTCAGGACTTTGACTACTTCATAAATGTGGTTGAGTTCCCCACCTGGAAGTGTTGTGCAAGGCCAGCTACCAAGCCTTGATCCCACATCACTCCCATGGTAGTACTTCCCAGGACGATGGTAAACACCCACCTATTACCTTTTGGGTGGGCTAATGGGTACTACACCTTGCCCAACCAGGACTATGCAGGGCAGGGGCATCCACCTTTCCTGAGCTGGATACATGCTCCAGCCACATACCCATAGATGAATGGAAAAAGGAGATGCAAGCTGGTGGGAATTAAAATGCTGTTATCATTTCTGACCTTCTATTACCTAGATTAACCCTTATCCACCGGGGGTTTCCCGCCATCTCCCACTCCTCCTTATGGGGGATTTCCGAGATTTTGGGAAAAATACTCTTACTTCAAACCCTGCCAAATTATTAAAGATAGAGAAAAAATTAAGTATAAATAAGACTCATCAACTCTTCCTCTTTCAAATGAAAGTATCCCAAGGTCTCCAGGTGGTCCCTTCGATGAGTAAGGATAAGTTAAAGATGACTGGTTTTCCGTGTTTTGGTGGGCTAATCTGGTTGCGTGCCACTGCCAGTGACCTTGGACTCGCTGGCTAGAGTTGGCAGCACTGACCGGAGTGGTGATTGTATAACACTGCCCAGCCTCAAGGACTATTCCTCTCATTTTTTCAACTTTTCTTTACTCACTGTCATAAGGATGAGTCATCACCCCTTCCATGTGGCTCCCATAGGGCTTTCCACCCGTTTCAAAGCGCCACTATGCCCCGTAGATGTATGGGAAAAGAATAGCTCTTTATTTTCTGTACTCACTGCTTGCGTCAATTATAAAAATTTCCCTCCACTATAGCACTTATATTTGCACTTGACATCATGATTACGGGAAACTGCACTTTGGGAAGTAAACGCTCTGGCTGTTTCACGCAATATGGTTGAGTATGAGGTAATTACTTGTACAAAAATTGGGACTAATTTGTACTAATCTGGGACATCGTGAAAAAATACTTACATTTTTTGTACTTCACATCACAAATACGCTAATGCTCATATATTCATCATTATATTCTGAGTAACTGGGGAAAAAAATTTAGTTACAGCCAACCAGGTCATTTTCTTTCTCTCCCATGCACTTCTGGTTTTCTTTCACTGTACTAGATAGGGTTACTCAAGGGATTTGCAATCACTGTTTCACAAATAAACATAAACAGTAACATTTATTGCAATGCACTTGTAAAACTTATTATAAAACACTAATTTCACAACACTTACTAGAAATAACTTATAATATCTTACATTTCACCTATGTATAAAAAAACACACTTGTGCATATCTGTTTACTATTTACAATTTCCCACACACCTGCTCAGTCACTGAGCCCTTTCCCCGGAGGTAAGGGCAGAACTTTTGCGGGGGTCAATGATGCAATCGGCTCCACGCAAGGAGGGACGGAATCAGACGAGGAGGATAAGGAAGACACTCTACACTCTACCAGTGCCGTGTAATGACTGAACCATGCATCAGTGGGGTACCTTGGGTACCTAATTATCCTATGGTCATCACAGAAAATGGCCACGAGTTCAAAAGGGGGTAGGAAGGTGCTTGTGGCATATCCTGTCAGCTGGTGGCGCTCCGCGCCCTGAGTAGTGACGGCTGTACATGTCAGCTGGCGCTTAGGGGTGAACCCTATGAGATTTCTGGGCTGGACACATTATGTCTGTCCTAGAGTCAGCCACTCTCAAGCTGACCCTCATCTTCACGGCGCAATATTTTTCTTTGATCCCACTGGGTATATACACTTTTCATGCTAGAATGTTGGTTCTGGTGTCATTTTAAAGCTGAATAGTTGTACTTTATTGTAGTATGTTCAAGAAAGGAGAAAAAATAAAGTAAAATGTCAAAATAACGAGCTGAAATTAGGTGAAAAACCAAGAACTTTATACCTCACTGCAGAAAAATATTTGGCAAAAAAAAAAACTAATAAAGATATGTAAATCTGGTTTAATTCATGGAAAACTACAATAAATTACCTTTACAATGATATATATATCATGGTAATTTTTGCATTTTATTGCGAAGTAAAGCAAAAGGGAAGAGATGCATAATTTTCTTTTAGTCTCGGCGGCATATTCGCTTCACTATCTTTTTCTTTGATCGGCCAGTGCAAATACACTTTTTATGATAGGATGCTGGTAGTGGTGTAATTTTGAAGCTAAATAGTTCTATTTTATTGTAGCATGTTCCTAGAAAGGAAAACAGATAAAATAAAATGTCAAAGTGACGATTTGAAGTTAGGCAAAAACCAAAAATTTTATACCTTGCTGTAGAAAAATGTTCACCAAGAATACAGTGATAAAGAAACAAAGCCATGAGTCAGACCAGCTGTGCAGTACCTGCCACGCACAGAGCAACCATTCCTTGATGTCACGCTGGAGTCTCTTTGTTACAACGCATAAGTGCGATTTATGGTGAATATTTTACAAAAGTTTCTTAAAATGACTATTAAAAGCATCATCAGAATCTCTGAGGTTGGATTTGAAATGACGATCAAAAAAGTCATCGGAATCTCAAATGGTTAAATACCTACATGGAGTCAGTAACATAAACTACATCCATCCATCCATCATCCAATCCTATGTCGCTCCACAGAGGAGCGTAGGAGCACGGAGCTAGGCAAGTTGGTCCTGACATTTAAGATGAGAGTGACCAGCCTCACTCATCCCTGAGTGGCATTACGTGAGCAATAAACCCCAACCATCCCTTGGATATAAACCTTCACCAGCTCAATCCGACTGGAGCGTTGCAATTACCCACAAAACCAACAGGCGCCAAAATTTGGTTATATGGTTACCACCCAGCACAGTAAATGGTTTCCTGGCTTATCACTCAGTGTAGAGTCACCCACAGGCAGAAGGACGAGGAAAGAATGAAGGAAAGAAAGACAGAAGAGAGTGTAAAGTCACCCATAGGCAGAAAGACAAGGAACGAAAGAAGGAAAGAAAGACAGAAGAGGATTGAAGGAAAGAAGGGCAGAGGACAGGAAGTAACTAGTGAATTTCTAAAAACTATGCTATAATTATCATTGTTTCCTACCTGCATGAGTCATCAATGGGGAGGGACCTTATGTGTGGCTCTGGAATAACAGGTTCTGAAGTTGCTGTGCTCAGAATATCAAACTCCTTATAACCACCCTTCATGAAGTAGTTGCCAATACACCGTGTCAGGTTGTGGTTACCAAACTTTGCTCCTGTAAAATCAGCCATAACAATAAATGCATCATTGATACAGTTCACTGAGGTCAAATTATAATTATCATTTTCATGCTGCCACAAAACTTGACTATATGGTTAAAATGCATGTTCTCCATCCATCATCTAAACCTGTGCTGCCCCATGAGGAACACTTGAGCCCAGGGCTTGGCAAGTTAGTCCTGATATGTAAGATGGGAATGACCAGCCTCACCTACCCCTGAGTGGCATTACATGAGTGATAAACCCCAACCACCCCTTGGATTTGAACCAACACAGGCTCAATCTAGGTGAAGCACCTTAATTACCCATTAAACCACCAGGCACCATAGTTTGGTTATATGGTTAGCTACCACCCAGTGTCGTAAATGGTTTCCTGGTGTACAGGAAACCATTTAGCTTGTCACTCAGTGTAGAGTCACCCATAGACAGAAGGAAGAGGAAGGAATGAGGGAAAGAACAATATAAGTGGAAGAAAGGAAAGACGGAAGGATGAGAGGAAAGGGCAACCACCCAAGCACAGCACTACATCGAGTTAGTGGATGGTGAGCTATATAATTTAAAACTTCTTTTTTCTCTACTAGATCATGAAAATGTCAAAGGCAATATGATCTCACTAGCACTAACCCAACACACAAGACTGATGGTTGTGAGGGGACCAATATAACACAGCAATGAGCAAAGATGACAGATGCTTGAACTCCAGTATAAAAATGTAGCGTGAAAAAAAGGGAAGATGCCCCGAGGCACTAGCTGCAGTCCTCTTCTCTGAAATGCAGCGCTGTAACAAGTTATTAACCCATTATCCTAAAATACAAGGCCACTGCACCATCCAAGTTACCAGTTGTCTCCCTAGGTGTTATTCTAGGTACTCATTTATGTACAACACACAAAGAGTGGATGGATAGTTAAGTATGCTGACACCAGCTGCCCACACCAAGACAGAAACCATGGTGCTATCTGGCTGGCAGCTTCATGGATAGACATGCTAACCACTTGGCCACCATGGCAGTGGATGAGTGCTTGTCACTGCTAAGTCGAGGTTGTGAGGCAGGAATAAAAGTGCCCTTATTAACTAATGAAATCAATAATCCAATCAGTCTGCACTTGGACCTGAATGTAGCTGGAGAGGGTTAGGGATGTCTATTATGTAAGATCAAATGCCCAACAGTATAATAAATGCCAACCTTGAAGCTTAGAAGTGGGAAGGTTGATGACTGCCAGGCGCTGAAGTTCATCATGGCTACTGGTAGTATGATCTGCTGTCAACTGCCTCACCTTCAGCACACCTGATCTGAAACACAGAACCTCTTCAGTATCTCTCAAGCTCCTAAGGCCCATTGTCTGCTGAAGAAAATCATCTGGCATAAAAAGGTTACAGTTGTTCCAATCATAATAGAGTTAATGGTATTACCATAGCATTATCTCTTCACACTCCTATGAGTTGTCCCAAAACATGAGAAGGCTACTGGTACCAGCATGTACTATTTCAGACCCATATGACTCATTCATCTAAATAAAATTGTCTGACCCAAGCTGGAACACAATACTACTTTTGTTCCAGCCAAGAAAGTGTTAATGTCAGATCCATGAGAAAAAAAAAAAAATCTAAACCTTCTCTTGCAACCACTGGCATCAAGTCTTCATTTCCTATGACAGTATTTATTATTTCTTCCATCCTTCTTTTTTTTTTATCACTTCATCTCTTCCCTTAATCCTATCTTTGACCTGATAGACCCTTTTCTCACTTCCTTCATTTTCTAATGTCAGCATCCACACCTCATCTCAGAAAATCCCACTCATACTAGTGCTACAAGACATACACTACCATCAGTTACACATCAGCAGTTCTAGGACCTAGTGCGGTAGTTAGAATAACTTAAAACTGAAGCCCATAGGTCAGTGTATAAACAGTGAATGGATAAGTGAAGGCTATATCTAACCCTTCTAGTATGAATAGTCTTTCTTAAGGCGAATACAATGGTCTGGAGAGAACAAGAACAAAATAAGCAACACATCACTGGATTGATAAGGTTAAACAACTCCCATACTATAGAGTTTTATGGTTTAACTGGAGCTACAGTTGCTCAGTGAGTAGCCTACTCAACCCACAATGTGCTTGCCCTGAGTCCATGGTTCAAACCTCATCCATGGCAGACATTTAAAGTATGTGTTGGTAGTATGCCCTTTTATGTGCTAGCCTATGTTTGCAATGTCCATTCCACCAATTGCACATACAGATTTTAACACACACAAAACTAATATAACCCTGATAACACTGACTTTCACATGCATCACTCTTTCTACAGACAAACCTTCTCCTTCTGTACATCACAAGCATGAGGAAACATTAATTCTGGTTAACATTCTCTCTACAGGAAGAAAGTCTAATCCTGAAGTGGACTCTTATGGAATGACAGTTAAAAACTACACATACAGTTGGTTTATTATACCCTTTTATTCTAACGATATAAAATGGTCATGTCTCCATCTTGAATGATGAGTTGTATCATGAGATTACAAAGAATATGATGCTAGTCACAAAATGCTATAGAAGGAATGCACAGCCATACTACAATCTGATTACGTCACTAAGCTACGGTAATAAGTTGCACAAAAGAGGAAATTCTGGACCAGGAAAGTGTAAAAGAACTACAAGAAGATGACCTGTCTTTACTGCAGAGCAGAGCACGTGAGTCGCCAAGGTTTCCCACATGGAGGTAGCCATTGTGAACCAACGCCACCACTGCCGTTGTTCCACCTCGGATTTCCTGGTCTAGCACCTGAAAACACAACCAAATAATTACATGACAGAATCATAAATACTGCACTATACTAGATTCACTTCCGGCTATATTCTCTCTGGCACAGGAGAATCAGTACTGCTTCCTTCTTAGATATTTGTCTTCCACATTACATTTCAGTATCCTCTTGTATGCTATTTATAGCTTTTCAATACAGTACTGACATTTGCACTAGTAGCATAAAAGAGGCTATGAAGATGTTTAGCCCTATAAATTTACTGAAGACTAGCTATTGCTACAGTATATCTATTAAACTAATGAGTATATGGGCCTTTATCTCAGCAGCTAAAACCTACTCAGTGAGCGTGGCTAAAGTCCGTATTCTTAGTGGTCTTTCTTTTTAGCTACAATATGCATATTACACCATGATATTTTATGTTGTTTATGCACTTTTAGTACTGACATGGTGTGTTTCAGAAACATTCAAGGGGAAAAAAAGGTGTAGTATGCAAAAGAAAACTGATGAAGAAAACATAACACAAGTCTCCTATGCCACCTTGAACATAAACAAATATGACTGACTGATGGTGAGGTGAAGACTGCCAGTCATGTTCAGGAGTCACATCAAAAGTTCCCAGTCATGTTATGGCATTTTTGTTTCCTTTAACATAATTTTATTATTAAGCTTTTCATCATCATCATCATCATCATCATCAATCCATACCTCTTTTTCCAACTAAGAATGGCATGAGATAATGAGCAAGGGAAAAAAAATGATAAATGGACAACTAATGCTAAGCCTGCCCAACTGAGTGGGCACTCAAGCCCCCAGAATCCTGATTCCAGCTCACAGGCATAAACATCCACACTTACATACTCATACCACCTATCAGCAAGACTTAACCAAATGACTATCACTTCAGTGGTAAAGAAAGAGATGCCAAATCCTTGCTAGGAAATCCTCTGTACAAATTCTTCCTATCAGCCTGACTTAATCAGATGACTATCAATTCAGTGGTAATGAAAGAGATGCCAAATCCTTGCTAGGAATATCCTCTGTACAAATTCTTCCAGCCGGCTTCATTCACTATTAGTTCCCTAGCCTTCATCCACTGCTTTCTCACACACTCACTTGCCTTATCACTTCCTCTCACCTACCATGCCTCCTCCTACCATCAAACTCATTCAGATATGCTCTTTTCATCATTCTATTCATGCTCATTTTCTCCACATAACCATTCCATCTAAGCACATGCTCTTTGACTCTGGCATCCTCAGATACTCTTGCTCCACCTACTTCACAAATCAAATATCCTTATCCTATCTACTCTCTGCATTTCACACCCATTCCTCAAAAACTTCATCTCCACAGCCTTTCCTTGACTTTTCATCTTCATGTCACACCAGTCTCCCATCCATATGTTAACGTAGGGACTAGAACTCCATGCAATCCTCTCACAACTACTACACTCAGACCATTATTTCTTATCAAGACCTTCATAACATCAGCCACTTCTTTCCCTATGCCACTCTTCATACAGACCCATAATATTACTTGGCATGGCATCCACGATATCTGAGTGCCTGATTCTTAACAAAGTCACACCTCAAAGCCACACTCACGGTAATACAGACAATTGGAGTAAGGAATAGTAAAGATACAGCAAGTGCTGGTGCCGGGATACAGAAAGTGCAGTTTCGTTTTGTTTCGTTTTTGAAGACTCCAACATGCTTGCATGTGTCGACCTTGGTCATCTAATGGCGGCTCTCCATGATGCTCGATCTATAGCACCCTCCCTGTTCAGTCCCTTAACCTAGAGGTCACACTTAATTATCTCGTCCCATGTCTTTCTTGGTCTACCCCTCACAACCCCTCCCCCAATATTAACACTTCTCACCTTCCATACCCAATTATCATCCCCCATCCTCTCCACATGCCCAAACCATCTCAGTCTACCTCTCCTCATCACAACACCAATACACTCCAATTCCATCCTACCTCTCAACTCTTTCATAAACCCAGCCCCCCCAGGTCTTGCATGCAGGGACACACTGAACATCCACCTAATCATTGTCATTTCTGTACGTTTGAGAATGCGAATATACTCTTCCTTTACTACCCAGGTCTCACTACTATAGGCATCACACTCCTAACACATGCTGCATACAAAGACCCCTTAGCACATAGGGAGAGTCCTCTCAATGTCAGGAGAGGCAACAGCTCCCTGAACTTCTTCCAACCACTTCTCACCCTAGCAACTGAGCTAGCTCCAGCCCCACCTCCAGCACATAACATGTCTCCCAAATAACAAAACTCTTCCACACACTCAAGAGACTCACCAGCAAGTGCAATCCTTTCATGCCTAGCAATCTCCACCTGCTCTCCCCGACACGCCACACACATAAAATCAACATTATCTCGCAGTCTACCTCTAATACCATTACATCTCTTGTGCACCTACTCATCACAAACACTGCACAAGATAGAATTACTTCCCACACCTTTGTGGCAAATTGCACATGGCCACTCTCCCTCTTTTTTGGCTGTACTGCCACCAACCCTAGATATCATCACTTTCGTTTTATCTGCATTTACCCTTAAGCTCTTGTGCCCCATACCATCTCTCCACTTCCTAATTCTTTCCTCTGTCTCCCTTTCATTCTCTGCAATCAACACCAAATCA
>JAGKTI010022260.1:0-15344 GCA_018397915.1 Birgus latro | reverse complement strand
TGTGTGTGTGTGTGTGTGTGTGTGTGTGTGTGTGTGTGTTTCTTGTGATATATTTTTGTGTAGCAGGTGTATTGGTGTGTATAGAAAGCTAGGTGTGTGTGTGTGTGTGTGTGTGTGTTTCTTGTGATATATTTTTGTGTAGCAGGTGTATTGGTGTGTATAGAAAGCTAGGTGTGTGTGTGTGTGTGAGTGTGCTTGTGCGCCTCACCATATACAACCATATAACACGTACCTATCACCGTGCGTTCAGGTGTGTGTACCAGGGCCGGCTCAGTGGTGTCTGGTGCCTCCCTGTGAGCCGTGGGGAGAGTGTCGCGTGCTTAGTGAGGCAGGGCAGCAGGTGGCCCCCCGTGCCAATCCCGGGTCTCCCTCCTGCGTCCCCAACCACGCCACCCTCAACAACGGCTGTGCCAGACTCACCCTCGTCCTCAACCGTACGGGCCTTCCTGTGGGCGCCCGCGTGCAAACCGTCTGCCAGGGCTTGCGGGCGGCGTGGGCGGACCGTCACGCCCACACCAGCACGCCCGCACCCGTCATACTCTGTGGCCTCCTGCACGGCGCCAACGACACCATTGAGGTCACGCTGGTGGGTATCATCTGTCTGCCTACCCATCTGTCTGTCTGTCTGTCTGTCTATCTATCTATCTGTCTGTCTGTGTGTCTTACTTTCATTTGCCCTATAACAACAAATTGAATCATTATAACTATTTCAGGGCTTTCTACATCACAAACTATTTCCTTTTAATCCCGACTGGCCTGGGACTCACCTGACGTACAGTGTGAGGGTCATTTATTGCAGAGTATAAAGTGTATTTTTAACTACCTGTGATCCTGAACACTTTGGGAGCAACTATGTCGCCTTGGAGGATGAATTTCTCTCTTGTGAAAAAATACTGATGATAAAAATAGGGTTGAACTGGAAAAGAATGTGATACGGATGGTGATAGCTCTGTTGAGTGTTATATTTTTGAACGTGAATTAATACTGAAGCTGTAACAATACTCTCATTACTCAAAGTTGGTCTAAAAATGCCATCTCTCCACCTTGAATGCTGATCTGTAGCAAGAGATTAAAAATATATGGTGCTAGTCAAGAAGAAGTGCTGTGGAAAGGATGTAGAACTGAAATATTGTATGCCACTGAACTGTGTGAAATAAGCTGTAAAAGGACGAAAATCTGGGCCAGGGTAGGTTAGAAAGAGCAACTTCACTCACTCTCTCTCTCTCTCTCTCTCTTTCTCTCTCTCTCTCTCTCTCTCTCTCTCTCTCTCTCTCTCTCTCTCTCTCTCTCTCTCTCTCTCTCTCTCTCTCTCTCTCTCTCTCTCTCTCTCTCTCTCTCTCTCTCTCTTCTTCCTCGTTTCTAGATACTACCACTTCCTGTCTTTAGATGGGAGAAAACGAATGATTGTTTTGAGTACTGAAGGTAGGTGATTAATAGCGGAATGTTACCTTTGTGTTGCGACAGTGGTACATTTAATAGTACAGTGTTACCTTTGTGTTGCGACAGTGGTACATTTAATAGTACAGTGTTACCTTTGTGTTGCGACAGTGGTACGGGTCTGAGGTGGTGCGCGGGGATGTGACTGTTGCAGCGAGGACCCTGGGCGAGCTGGTGAGTCGCAAGCTGACCCCTGCAACTGCACTGGCCGCTGCTGTAGAGGTCAAAGTGGAGACTACCGTGGTCAGCCCTCAGCCAGGTCAGTAGCCATCAATACCTCTCCACTAGGTCATTTTTACCTCATGTTTAAAGTGCAGTTGTGGTCAGTAGTCTCTTTACACATCCAGGGTTCCAGATTTATAAAACAAAACACCACTTCTCCTCATTATTTCTGGTTATAATAGGCACAAGCGAGGCACGTGATTTTCTAGGGGTTTGGCCAGAAAATGAGCCAAAACACCCCCTCAGAGGACATCAGTTTTTGAGCCCGTGGCGATTGCGATATTAAAGCTTCATCAAGTTAAATAGTTATTAGGGTACTGAGTTTTGCTGCATAATTACATACATGTAAATTCAACATTAGTAGTCATATGTGAGAGTAACCATCATCCACTCACTTGATCTAGTGTTACCCTCAAGTGATTCTGCACTGAGTGACAAGCCAATAGTTTCATATAGCTCAGGAAACCATTAACTACATTGGATGATAATCATATAACCAAATGAATCCCTGGTGGTCTAGTGGGCTAAGACTTTCCTAATGAATGTGACTGATAAGGGTTTGCTTCCAAGGAATGGTTGTGTCAAAATGAAAAGCCTGCATTTAAATAGCCGATCTACGGGGCTGCACGTTTCTGATGGGAAAATAAAGGAGTGGATGGCTGAAATAATAAGGAACGATCACATTATGCCTGACACAGTTTAGCGACTGTGTAAGGGGACTACTGACCAAGACTGTACTGTACCACGTTCATCCTTAAGATTTTATGGTGTATTATCACGCCATATTGGTAACTGGGGTAACAGTGATTTGTAAACCTACCTTCTCTTCCTTTTGTCCTTCCTTTCTCCAACTTTTCTTCCTCTCCTAGTGTCTATTCTGCCCTTCTTTCTCCTAAAAAAAAAATAGTAGCCTTTCACCTTGATGACTTAGTTTTGAATGTACTTGTGCTACTTCCAGACGATTTGTTAAAGTTCAGGGAGGCCTTTTGAACTGGATGGGTAAGATACAGCCTTCACCACAAGAGGCCTCCCTGAAGTTGAATGAAATCGTCTGAAGATAGATAAGGTTAAAGGAAATCCAGCACCAGACTGAAGGGGATTATTGTTTTGCTGCAGGTGTTGCCAGTGGTGTGTTGGCAGGTGTGACTGTGGTAGTGATTGTGGTGGTTGTGGTGGGGTTGGTGGCGATAGGTGTGTGGCAGTGTCGGCGGCGGCACCTGCACCACCACCACAACGCCTGCACCACACACAGCTCGAGGCACAAGCTGGCAGAGGACACACACGCCGAGAAGTCCAACAACGAGAATGAGGAGAAGCTGTGGCGTTATCACAATCCACTCAAGCCGGCTGCCTTCACGGTAAGCGATGCTGCCGGTCCGTCCTGCTCCCGTGTGACTCCCCAGGGGCCTGGTGACCCCCGTGGAGCCCCCTTGACCTCCCCTGGGAATCTGTCGGGGTTGCCTAAAGCCGCACTAGCCACGCCGGAGACGGACCTCAGTGACTGCGAATCCCCGACCCATGGACTACCGACTGCGATGAGGAAGGTTCAGAACGCCGACGTGGAGCGCAATATGACGCCCCACGACCCTGCCTGTAAGAGCATCCAGAAAGAAATTAACCTGAAGGGTCTCAGTCCACGTTCACCCCATCACGACCACCTCACCAGCGAGATGGTGGTCTAGCCGACTCACTCCGCCATGCCAAGTTGACGGTACAAAGTGAGATAGACTGAAGACCGTATTATTAAAACCGAGAGCCTGAAGTTGTGAACAAGAGATGGACTGAGTAACATAAGAGTGGAAGTGAGAGCGTAAAGGTGTAGACAGGCCCCCAGATATGTAGGATAAATTTTTCAGCATGTGATGATGATGGGACATGTCTGACTTCTGAATCATCGCTGACTGCACACCGAACAGTCACAGGTGCTCCATAAATGACTGTAAAATAATGCAGGTATTCTTACGCCTTCGTGCACTTGGTTTTCATAATATGGCCGTGTGTTTCTCCCCGGACACCACAGTTTTGTAGTGCCGTACTGCTCTTTCCCTCTACAAGACATGGTTCAGAAACTCATTGAATTGTAACGCTTGTAGTGAGGAGGGTGCAACATGACAGTGTATACATAGTGTAGTGGGTGTTGCAGAACCAGAGTGCGAGTATTCAGTGGTGGTGGCAGCAACACTAGCAACAAGGCAACACTAGCAACATGGCCCACCGCTCTATTCTGCTACCCCATTCAGCTTGTGTGTAGTGTGCGTGCAGTGTTGTTCAGGGCCCCACACTGCCCTCCATTCAGTATGAGGTTGCGGCCATACTGGAATTGAGGGAGCGCAGTTAGGTGTGGGCGGGAAGTTTTGCATCACTGTAACTCATACAAGTGGTCTAACAGGCAGCAGACAGGTGTGGGCAAGAATGCAAACCCATGTGGACCCAGGTGAGAAGAATTGGCATTTAACTTTTCTTTCAACAATTGTGTGAGCAGTGGCTTAGACTGAATATTGTGCAGCTTCTGTCATATGTTCTCCTGACAGCCTATATATGGGATTCATCTCGTATCAAGCACAATGACAGAGCATTTATCAAAGAGGACTGTGGAAAAAGAAAGAAAATATATCCACAGTGTTTACGCATGCCTGTCTGCCTTTGGCCTCTGCTTGCCCACACCTGCTTGCTTCCTGTGTGGACACGGCCTTACACATGCATTCTCGTTAATTAGGAGGCTCCCTACCACCTCTCCCTTATCAGTTTAATTCAGGATGATGATGAAATGGTGTTAATGCAGTGTGTGTACTATTATCATCATCTTGGCTTTTTTTCCCACTTACTGTGAGATGGGAAAGATGAATACTGTGCACGAAGGCTGTAAAATGTAATGCAAATCATATCACTGAGGAAGAGGTGTTGAAAAGTTTCCTAATCTCACAAGAATCCAACCTTTAAATTACCACCAGGGTAGTACTGAACTGACTAGGTACTGAGGGTGCTAGGCCAACAAACATGACCTGATATTGAGGTAGAGCTGTGATATTTTTGTACATTTATATTCAGTGTTGTGCAATGTAAATATGTAAGTATTTATTGGTGCTCCCGGCCGGTGCTGCATAAGGTTCTTCCCGGTGCTGATGCTGATGGGGATGTGAGGCAGAAACTGAGATGAACAGAGATTTTGGGGGTACGTGGGGACAGAGAGAGGGCGTAGGGGACAAGAAATTGAGGTGTGTTAGGGAAGCAGAGCAGTTTGAGGGTGCAGGGGGCAGAGATTTGGGGGGTATGCAGCGGGTAGTAAAACTGGACCGCGGTGGACTTAGAAATTGGGATGTCAGGGCACAGAAAGTGGTGAAGGAGGAGGTATGTGGAGTCAGGAGAGATGGGCTCGCACACAAGTTGGTTTCATGTCTGGTTTGTTTGGGTGCAACTAATGTAACATCCTACTGTTCAGAATTTAACTGGAACTCTAGGTGGAATGCACAGTGGCCTTAGGAGATTACACAGAGACCTGAATTACTCCATCTCTCCACCAGTGCCTATTGTTTTTATCCACATCCTTAACCCCTTCCCTGCGAGGACACCTTATGTACTTTTATTCTTGCCATCGCCGTATGGTTCTAATTCGACTTAGACTTTTCGAGACTTTTTGAGGTTAGAATCAGCGTCCATAACCATCTTCAACACAAGGGTTTTTTCCTAAGCTGAATATATTGGCCTTGCAGTAATAAAACAAGAGTATCTGCACAGTGAAGGTATTGAGCCATTACCTCCTCCTCACTTGATGTTTTGATGGTTTGGCAGTCCTAGCAGGTGGCATGATTGGCAGTTTAAAAAATTTGCATAGTGGAAAGTATTCATGCGATCTAAGTACCATGTATATTTAGTGCCTGTAGAAAGCGCTAACATTTGTCTTCAAGTTACTGTAAAGGTGTCGCTTCTGTGTCATTTGTGAGTGGAACTAGGGCGAGCTGAATGAAGGATATTTTTTGGTTTTTTTTCACCATTTACAATTTTCTACACATGCAGCTATTTACACTTCACTTACACACAGATATATTAAGTAACAATAGAGAGCAGAAACATATAGCTTCAAGATGCCATTGGGTCGCGTTTTCAGTGTTGTTTTTAAAAGGAATTAGGGCCAGTTAAATGAAGCTAACTTTTGGCTGGCATAATTTTTTAATGCCTTTCCCCTCCCAGACACCCAGTCACTGAAAATGATGATTCCAATAATACTTTCTTCTTCTGAGGATTAAGGAATGGTTCTTCTAGACTGTTACCTCTTTATAAAAACACCTGAAAATTTAACACCTGGTGCTTGAACCCAGGTAAGTCTTTGGGAAGGTGTAAATCCCTAATCTTCAACATTGGTGCCCCCTTGTCAGACCATTGCCCCCCCTCCCCCATACCCCTGTCTCTCCCTTACCATGCTGCCCCATACCCTGTCTTTGCCCCCTTGCTAAACCATTGCCCCTCTTTCCATGCTATTGCCCCCACCCTCACCACCGTGCCCCTGTTACCCATGTCCTTCTTTAATTCATGCCCTTGTCCAGCCTATGCCCTTGTCCAGCCAATGCCCTTGTCCAGCCCATATCCTCACCCTTCTCACTGCAAGCTGGACTCCTGTTAGTTCCTGCCTTACCCAGAAAATAATAATAATAATAATAATAATAATAATAATAATAACTCCATTAATATGCCGAGACTCCTAAACTGAGCAAGAATCTGTGCCCTTAAAGTCGACACACATTTTACTAATAACATACAGATTTATATTGAAGTGTCAGGTGCTGAAATTATGGTTGGTCTGTAATACTGTCTCCACTAGGGACTCACCTGCCGATGTCTTGTGTGTTGGGGGATGCTCAGTCTGCTGGTGTGGGATAAAATAAAAGGAGACAATAAATAGTCACGGAGTAGTGCTAGGAACCATCCCAAATCCACCTAAACAGGGCTACATAACACACACATACACACACACTAAACCCGGTGATCAGGACGGTGTTAGCAATAAAGGAAAAAATAAAGTATATATATTGATACACTCACACACACACGCACACGCAATAAAGGAAAAATAAAGTATATATTTTTGGTACACAGGAAGCAGCATCGGACGTAGGGAGCACCGTGAAAAGACAATAAAGTTTTATTTGAAGTAATGTTTGTATTTTTATCGTCCTTACTTCCTTTATTGATGTCTTTATTTCTTGCCAGTGTTTTTGGAGTCTACTTTGTCTTTACGTGGAAGGGTTAGATGATGATGGTGATTGAGATGATGATGATGGTGATTGAGATGGTGATGGTGATTGAGATGGAAATGGTGGTTGAGGTGATGATGATTGAGATGTTGATGGTAATTGAGATGATGGTGATGGTGATTGAGATGATGATGATGATTTTTCAATATTTAATAACCTTGCATTAAACGTCATTAATATTGTCACACAGGAGCTACGAAATGTCTCAAAATATATCAAAGTTTTCCCCTTGGCTAAATATACCAAGTTTTCCACCCTCTATAGTCCGTCTGTCTTCATCTGACGGAATTGTGCTACTTAAATAGGCCTGCTGTCAAGGGTGTTTGAAATTTAATGACTTATGGGGTAGAAACGAGTCTTTGGTTACTAAGCAAATCAATCCTCCATTCTGTCAACATTTGGTTATCTGTCGAGCTTCGTAATAATAATAATAGTAATAATAATAAAAATGATAATAAAAGGCTAGGGAACTACTTGGTATTGTTATCGAGTTGCATTTCATCCTTCTTAGTTACCTCTACGTAAATATGAAAGCATGTTATCTTTTAAAAACACACGAATTGTTAAAATTAATTACAGATCATCACCTCAAGTTTAATTACTCTCAGAAAATTGCACTGTGGGTGATAAGTATGGAATGATGTCGGT
This sequence comes from Birgus latro, assembly GCA_018397915.1. Lineage (NCBI taxonomy): Eukaryota > Metazoa > Arthropoda > Malacostraca > Decapoda > Coenobitidae > Birgus > Birgus latro. The sequence goes on along the minus strand of JAGKTI010022260.1, from coordinate 7,788 downwards.
ATTGGGTTGAAAAATATATAGTAAATAAATGAAAGAGAACCAACGGCCATGTTTTTATGACGTCACAGCGTCGTCCACGTCCATCAGAGGAGACGTCGCTGAGGGGGAGGCGGTGTGGGTTTGCTTGTTTGTGTTTAAATTTGTCGATTTCCGAGGATGACGAGGGACCAACGACAAATATACCGTGCTATATCGATCAGAAGACTATTTCCTGCAGTTGCCAATATATACTGATGCCCATACTGCCCTGGGAGGCGTGGAATATACGAAGTTGGAGCTGAAATGGCCGACATCAGCGGGTCGCCAGGACGCCTCGAGGATTATACGTTCTCCCTCAATCAAGTGAGTTATTTTCTTTTTATTATTCGTTGATTTACTCTCTATTTTGTGATTTGCATGAACGCGTCGCTGTTTCTGGAAGGTAATAAACAGCATGAGCACACGTGGTTTGGGGACATTTAAAAAGTTAAAGAGCAGGAGCACATGTGACACTAACCCTGCTATTGTGCATTCCTACGATTAGCACCGATTTAGGTTCTATTTTGCGAACAGACACTGACAGATTTAGCGTAGGATTATTCGGGAGCAATATTTTAGTTACAGTGGCATAAATCACGGGTAGTTAAAAGGGAAATATGTTTTATAAGAGAGTCTGACCATGCGCCATCTTTCGTCCGCTTGTTTACTTAGCTCCGAGCGGTATAAAATCTCTCAGGGTGGATTTTTGAAATTACCATAGAATAAGAGGGAAATTGCCTTAAACTCTAAGCTTTTTACCTCAGATTTCAATTAAAATTACTCCGGAATTACCTCAGCTGAATACATTTGTCACTTTTTTCCCCTATAACTAGAATATTACTTCATTTGTCATTTTTTTTTCTGTACTTATTAGTAGTGTGGCAGCAGAAGGTGGAAGTAGGATTTGGAGTACATACATTTTATTTGCTTTTCGTGGTAGGTGGGAGCTTGTAGACCTCAAAACCACTTGATTCCACTTTGGCTTATTTGGGCAACTTTTTTCTGCATGCAAAATTCAAAGTGGGTCTTATCCTGCACTATCGAAATCTTAAAACGTCGATATCTTTGTTAATACTTGGTCTGTGAAGCTAAATTTGGTGTCAGAATGTACATTTTTAAGGTCAGAGAATCTAAGTACACCACTAAATTTATGACTGGTGAATTCCAAATGCTATATCTGGAAAATACTTAGAAATTGGATGATGGATGGATGGAGTATATTTTTCCCTTTGTTTCTCAATATTCAGGTTCATACCTTAGATTCAATTACTAGTTTCTTTTGACCAAAAAAATTCTTTAATTAATTGTTAATTTCACTTTAACAAAATATGTATTTCCATGATAAAACGTATATGACATTAAGTTTTATTTAGTTCACACAAACAGCATCGTTTTCATAAGTAAGCGTTCAGACTAATCAAACTAATCATCCTCTTCATCCAAAGCAATTTAAGCAAATACAAGCCTAGTTTGTTCATTGTGACAGTTGAGTGATGTATGGCATTCACAAAACACAGAACAAGAGATCCTGGCAGCTGAACAGCTACACCTACTGGTGGAACATGGAGTGTTTGAGCTGCGTTCGCAATGTATCATTTTCAGCACATCAAGTGGGGCTGGTGAGACATCTGGTGGAAGGGTTTTAGGCAGCAACATACGTGGAGTAACCTCTCGTGTCCATCCATAACATGTGGGATCAAGCTTTGGTGGCTCAGGATCTAAGTTAGAGCAGCTCGCCATAATGCACATTGAAGATGGGCTCGGAGGACATTCTTCTTGAATGCCTCAGTAGTAGGGGGAAGTGGTCAAAGTTCAGGTGCTGAGTTCAGCTTTGTATTACCAATCTTTGTCTTCCAGCCATCATACCGTATAGCTGACATATTACCAGTTTCCTTTTGATCTGTAACAAGTATAGAATGTTCTAGCTTCTTCCAGAACATCTGAAGATAGGGCATCAAGTTTACCAAGGTGGTTTAGCTGTTGGCCAGATCTCAATGCCTTGAGGGCTTCACCCTTACCACTGCCCCAACAGAAGGCCACATTGTCACATCCTGTCAGTACATGGGCTGGTAATAAGTATGCTGCAATGACAGAATATTTTTTAATTGTAGCTCTGATGTCTGTGGATAACCTGGTCTGACTAGTGGCATTCATTATCAAGTTATACGTGAGTTTTCTCTGCTTGTAGAAGTGCATGAGAAGTATGAACATTTCAGTGTCATCAGAAAGGACTTTAATGCATGATACTCCTTGAGATGCTAGATGAACCATTTGCTGAGTAATAATTATATCAGCTTCTTCATGCCTTGTTTGTAGATTATTCTTGCCTTGGATAGTGCCATTGTGATATTGCACAGGAATTGGCTTTTGTCCTGTCAGAACTAATCTTGTATGTGCTAGAAGTAAACCTGGATGGTCATGGATATAATCGCAGATCAGGGTGATGAGTTGCACCTTATTTTTTTGTCACAGTTAAGATGACCTTCTGTGGTGGAAGAGATGTTGTAATACTTGGTGGAAGAGTTGTTGTGATACTTGGTGTTTACAGCTGCCTTCAGAACCTGCTTTGGCACTTCTCGTAACATTCTTTATCCCATCATGGTAGTAGCGATCAAACACTAAATAGGTATCTGCTTTTTTCTCTCGATGTGTGATATACTGTATCAGGTTCTGGATGAAGTCTTCAGCTGTCCTTGAGGTAGGCTACATTATAACCCAAAGATTGGCACATCCATCCAAGGTAAATGCGTCAGGTGCTGGACAGTCATTCAGAAACCTCAACTTGCAACTGTTTTTTGAGTGCAGGCTTGGATTTAGTGATGCGCTTATCACCAGTATATTCAGACATACAGTAGATGGCAGAACTGGAGCCAGTTCATACATCAGGACAGAAGAGAGGTCTACATTGCGTGCTTTCTGAAGGCCAAGGACCCCGGAGAAAAAAAGCTTGGTGTTGTACACAGATGACTGTCCTACTTTTATCTGTTTTCTTGTAACTGGCATTGTAGTGACTTGCTTTGCAAGAGATTTGTGGAAGCTTTTTGTTTGTCCTGACTGGAACTGCTCCATTTGTTGTGCACCTATGCTGACGGACTGATCAACATTCACAGAATCTGGGCAGACTCTTCCTGAAACAGTATTGATCAATCCAACTGGGTGAGTTTCTGCTTGAAGAGGATCAATACTTGTTGCTAGTTTGTCTCTCAATTCCCTGCATTCAGCTTCATCAGACTGGATCCTGGCAATTGACTCTTCATTGTTTACGGTGACAGCAGTTTGTAGTTTGTTCTCTGTCATATCTGCAACATCTTTGATGAGGCAACTGCAGATGTGCAGACTTAAGCCCATTTCTTCACGGCAGATGGCTGTAATGTTATACTTATGAGTCCGCCTGGGCTGTGGCCATAGCGCGTGAATGTGGTTTGTATACTGGTATACGTGATGGATCAAAGGCCATTCCACAATCCCGGCTGGTGCCTCAGAACATGATGTCCTCAAAGAAAGTGCTGCAACACTGAGTCTGGAAGTTGCTCCTGCAGTGCAAGTAATACTAAGTGTACCCATGCTGCTTGCTAGATGTGACTAGGGATAAATGCCGAGCAGTAGAAACTTCACAGAGACTATCTTAATTGTCCTTGCACTTCATGTAGTTCAGGAGTATGCAGCAGTTCTGTTGTTTTGAACTGCTTGTCACCATATTCACTTAATCTGAAAACAGATGGAAACATGCAACTAAAACAATACCACCACCACTACAAAGCAAGCACATATAGGATATTCAAACAGCAATGCCGAATCAAATGGCATCATGCATTAGGAAGCTGTAAGGGAAATAAGACTGAAAGCATAAAATGTCTGCTTGTCCATTGGTAGGATTGCGGCCATTATAATAATTGAAGCCGAAATAGGATTTGGAAATAATTTATAAAAAGAAAATGTATGGTTTCAAGAAAAAATTTGGGTCTTAAAGCCCCTTAATTTCTAATAATTTGCAAATTAATGCATTTTGAATGCACCAATCATAAATTTAGTGGTGTACTGTATTTGGATTCTTTGACCAAAAAAAAAATTTACATTTTGCTATCAAATTTAGGTTCATAGACCAATTATTAACAAAGATATCGACGTTCTAAGATTTCTATAGTGTAGGATAGGACCCATTTTGAATTTAGCCTGTAAAAAAAAATTGCACAAATATGCCAAACTGGCATCAAGTGGTTTGCAGGTCTAGAGGCTCCCACCTACCTGAAAAAACAATAAATGTTGTATGTACTCCAAATCCCACTTCAGCCCAAACTCCATTCTGCTGCCGGACTATAGTATATTTGTGTGATTATGATCCATTTGATGTTATACTGTCAGTAAGGTCACAGTTAAGTTTAATGGAACTGCTTTTCACACTACATTATGACAATACCGGGTATATTTTCAGTTTAAAGTACATGGGAGATTCCTTTTTAATAATGAAAATGGGAACCTAATTTTTAAGTACATGGGAAGTACCTTTAATGAGAAATGGGGACAGAAAATGTAAATAGCCTACTGTATATGGGAGATTCCTTTAAAAAAAAATAATGTGTGAAGAAAATATGAACTTGTTTTAAGAACTGGTATTAGACTGTGAATCTTAGCAGTATCACTATGCAGATTACATTTTAAACATTTCAGCAAGTTTCTGTTGGCATTCACTCCGTTAACTTGTGTAAGTGCAACTCTGAGATCCTTGTCCATTGCAAGCTCTTGTTCATTAATTCCAGCTTGGCGAAGTCGCTTTCTCACATGCAACAAGCTGACCAGACTACATGGTTTAAGGGATTTTCTTAAATCTGTCTTGATCAAATGCACCTGACTGAAAAGTCTTTCATTTGCAGCAATAGAATGTGGTAGAGATAAGGCACATCAAACCATTTCAGTAGATTAGGGTACCTGGGTTGACCTTTCATTTTCATTTTACTTAGCTGATTTTTCCAAAAGTCTGCAGTATCCTGCTCTCTGCTAGAATTCCCATCCTCTGAATCAACACTAGCTGTCTCCACTTTAAATCTGCATATTCACAGTCACAGATTTCTTTCATGTAAGGAAATGATTGGAATACTGGTACTTCCCTCACGCTATTGGGTCTAAGGTACAGGGCATTTTCAGGAATTAGAAATGACAATTTTAAGTGACTTGGTCTCATAGCTAGCTTGTATTTGATCTATGATCGTAGTCAAAAATGCCTTGCAGCTCATTTTGAACTTTCTTAATGCCTTCTGTGTTGTTGCCTACTGGAGAATTTAGGAGTGTGTCTGTAGTGTGAATGTCAACATACACATGCATTACTGGGACATGGAAGCTAGTATTGTGAACTTCAAGCGAGAATGGGTCACTGTTAGGCAAGATGGCTACCTGTCACCCGTAAGCTCTTTCAGCAGCTTTCCCACTTGATCATGGAGATATTGTAACTGGGACTTGCACTCTGAAATTCTGTATTGAATTAATTGAGTCAATGCAGCTGAACTTATACAAACTGCAACTGACTTTTAATGAAGACATTATTTAGGCTTCTGAGGATACTTTCTGTTACTTAGGAAGGATCACGGCATTCACTGGTCACTGATGTGAAGTAGAGTTAGGGCATCCCACTGCTCTAAAATGCGGCCAACGCATGCCTCTAAAGACAGCCAACATGTTTGCCCAAATGCCAACTTCTTGTGGGGGTGTAAGGTCAAAAAAATTGTTGAAACTGTCAGTTCATGTTGCCTGAGACTTGATCGGCTGAAATGAGAAAAGACATTCCTACACATCCAGTGTTGTTGACAGTTTCAGGCATGCATGACAGATGGATCATATGGCAGCTGCATTTGATAAATGAAATGTGGGGAAATTCAGCCTTCATTAAAGCGACTACACAATGTTTCTCTCCAAACATCACATTACAGGTATCTGATGCAAACCCAATTATATTCCTAAAAGGGACACCTTTGTCTTCAAAACACTTTTTGATAGCTGCATACAAGGATTCGGCATCACTCATTTCGGCTACAACCATGTCAAAGAAGAATGTTATTACATTACTTCAAATTTTTCATAATCAGAATAGACTACACACAGTGCCAACTGTTTTTCACAGCTAACATCTGTTGTTTCACCTGCTATGATGCTGAAGTTTGTTTTTTTAAGAGGTTCTACCAGAGATTTATCAAACTTATATCCTGCCTAATGACATTGGTACATTTTGTGGTGCCTAATGATTGGTTCGTTTTGTGGTTGACCTTTTCAGCTGTTGTAAAATATCTTTTTCCACTGAATTAGATGGACAGGTTGCATTCATAAGGTCCAGTAGTGACTTTGACAAAGAAAAGAGTAAATTGTTCTCGGCAATGGAACAACAAATTCTACCTTCAGTTAACATCGTATAGGCTTCAGGATGTTGATGTACCATCAAACAATTGCTGACACTATGGTGAGATTTCATTTTTTTAATTTTTGTCATATGTCCAGCACTTTTTCCATGTCTCTCAGTGCCAGACTTTGAACAAGGTATAGATGTTGAACAAACTGAGCATGTGGGCTTTGATTTCCTTTGAGGTGCCTTTAACCAGTCTTTAAACTCAGGAAGTTGCAGCCAAGCAAAACAAAACTTTTGTTTGTAGGAAGGCTTGCATTTCGTTAATGACGGTCTAGCATTGGAGTAATTTGTGTCACAATCTACATCCTCGTAACCCTCTTGTGCTGTAGCCATGTTAGCAGATCAAGGACACTGAAAAGAGCAGGAGCTCGGTGTCAATATACAATCAAGAATAGGTTTTAGGATTTAATTTTGATAATGCGAGATTGACCTCCATTCATATCAGAAATGAGGCAGGTGTTAGAGAAAGACCTTCACAATGAGTCTTGGAAGCTATAAATCCTCTACAACTAACAATAAACAGTCACTAATAGTATCTGGGACGTATAAGATGAAATAAATATATGTATAGTGCCTTTTGAAACTACTGTAGCTAATTTTTAAAGTTTCTCTCTTTGAAACTTCTAGAATATGTGATTGTTTAATGTCAGGTTATGGCCAAAGTTGAAAATTGCTAAATAGTGAGCAGATGCATCATGCAGTGCAGCCACTGATATATCAGCTCAAAATTTCAAGCTGATCAGCTTGCTGTTACTAAATACCTCCAAATAGCTGAAACTGAATATAAATGCCTCCAAATAGCTGAAACTGAATATTGTGCAGTACTTGTCAGCTGATGCAACAGCTGACATGTTAAATCAACTCAAAAATTCAAGCTGAGCAACTTTGTATGTCTTAAAGAAAACCACTCAGAGTTCTTCAAGAGCAGATATTCAAACTTGCCTTGAAGGGAAGAAAAAAGGGTCCCCAGGTGTATCACTTCTGGACTTGTCGGCTTCACCGCAGGTAGCAAGGTCCAAAGGAAAATACAAGTCATTGGCTTCCATAAGATCAACTATGAAAAATGTCCATAACTAGCCAATAAATGAGCTGCATAACCATATGGTGATGTGGGTGTTTTTGACATAATTTAGTGCAAATCATAATGGAAATCGTACAAACATAATTCAGGCCGATGCTGCATTGTAAAACATGATTTGAAAACTTAAAATCTGTATTGTTGTAATAATTATTGCAAGGAAAAAAAATACAAAACCGCTTTTCTGTCAGTGAATACAAGGACAGTGTCATTTCGCTCCAGGTTCACTTTTTAAAACATAGAAAAAAAAAGAAGAAAATGAAAAAATGAAAACAACAAACATGGAATATCTAGCATCTCA
>JAGKTI010022257.1:3267-15346 GCA_018397915.1 Birgus latro | reverse complement strand
AGTGTTGCTCATGATAACGAGTGGGAGACGGTACACCAGGTGGTAGATCCAAGGCCCTATAGGCAAAGAATTATGTCCATTGCTCATGACTCTTCTTTAGCAAGTCACTTGGGTGTGAGGAAGACGCTCTCCCGCATCTGGCAGCATTTTTATTGGCCTGGAATCCGTCGAGATGTCGCACGGTTCTGTAGGTCATGTCACACCTGTCAGCTAGTCGGTAATAGCAATAAGCCGATCCCTGCGGCTCCTTTGATTCCTCTACCTGTGTTTGAGGCCCCATTCACTAGAGTCCTTGTGGACATTGTTGGTCCTTTGCCTAAAACCTCTTCAGGCCACCAGTACATCCTCACAATGTTAAACATGGCCACTAGATATCCTGAAGCCATTCCCTTGAGGAATATTTCGGCTAAATTGGTTGTAAAAGAGATGCTGACCTTCTTTACCCATTTTGGACTCCCAAAGGAAGTTCAGTCAGACCAAGGCAGTAATTTTAATTCCAGACTGTTCAGACAAACCCTTAAGGAGTTAGGCATCTCCCAGATCACATCCACAGCATATCATCCTTAGAGTCAGTGTGCATTAGAAAGGTATCACCAAACTTTGAAGCACATGCTCAAGAAGCTTTGTGCTGATGAAAAGGACTGGGACAAGTGTTTGCCCTTTTTACTGTTTGCAACTAGAGAGGCACCAAGTGAGTCTTTAGGCTACTCCCCATTTCAGTTGATTTTTGGCCATGAAGGAAGAGGCCCACTTAAACTTCTCAAAGAACAATGGGTCAAGGATGATGATCAGATTAACTTGTTAGATTATGTGTCAAAAATTAAAGAAAGATTGGCCTATAGCATGGAAGTAGCTAGGGCACACTTAGAGTCATCTCAGGAGAAGATGAAAAGATGGTATGACCACTTTAAGAAAGTCAGGAACAGGATCTTCAACCCGGGTGACTTAGTCCTTGTTTTACTACCCATTCAAGGTCAGTCTCTGCAGGCAAGTTTTGCAGGTTCTTATGTGGTTGAGAAGAGGGTAGGTGAAGTGAATTATATCATTTTAACCCCAGACCGGAGGAAGGAACGGAGACTGTGCCATATCAATATGTTGAAGGAGTACCACAGGTGAGACATGGACCCCCCTAAGGCTGCGTGAGTGGTGGTGGCTACCGAGTTGGCGGAGGACGAGGGCTGCCCTTTGACGTTGGACCAGACGACCAGTTGGAGAGGAAACCAGCGCGCTTGGAGTACACTGGCTGATAAACTCTCCCACTTGACTGCAGAGCAAAGTGCCGAGCTGGTTGCACTTCACAGCAAGTTCCCTGATGTCTTCCGGGACACCCCAGGACGGACAGATGTGGCACAGCATGATGTGGTCGTTGGAGATGCTGGTCCTGTGAAGCAGTCACCCTACCGGGCTAGTCCTTCGAAGCAGACCATCATCCAGGAGGAACTGAACTACCTGTTGCAGCAAGGGTTAGTAGAGCCGTGTCTAAGTGAGTGGTGCTCCCCGGTCATAGTGGTTCCTAAACCCGATGGGTCCCATTGTCTTCGCATTGATTACTGTAAAGTTAACTCTCTTACAAAAGTGAACACCTACCCGCTACCTAGAGAAGATGATTGTGTAGATGCTATTGGCACTGCTATGTACTTAACCAAGTTGGATTTGATGAAGGGATATTGGCAAGTCCCTCTCACAGAAAGGGCCCAAGAAATTTCCTGTTTTGTGGTTGGTGGCAGTACTTATAAATGTAAAGTCATGCCCTATGGTATGAAGAATGCTCCTGCCACCTTCCAAAGGCTGATGAATGATCTCACCCAGGGTTTGGATGGTTGTGTAACCTACATTGATGATGTTGTAATCTTTAGTAATACTAGGGAACAACACTTGAGCCAACTAGATGTCTTGTTGCAGAGACTGTCCTCTGCTAATTTAGTGCTTAATTTACCTAAATGTGAATTTGTAAGGGCTCAAGTGCAGTACCTAGGTTATGTGGTCGGCGTAGGCCAAGTTAGTCCACCTGATGTAAAGGTTCAGGCCATAGCAAATTTTCCCCAACCCAAAAATAAGAGAGAGTTGCAACGATTCTTGGGCATGGTAGGGTACTACAGACGCTTTGTCCTGATCTTCTCTGATCTTGTAGATCCCCTCACTGATTTTCTTAAGAAAAGGAGTCAAGTATGAGTGGAAGCCAGAATGTGAGGATGCCTATTCAAAAGTTGAAGCCATCCTATTGAGTTACCCAGTGCTTCAAGCTCCCAATTTTGACAAACCTTTTAAATTAGCTGTTGATGCTAGTGGTCTAGGGGCTGGTGCAGTTTTACTACAGGATAATGATCAGGGTTTTGAGATGCCTGTGTGCTACTTCAGAAAAAAGTTCAATAAAGCCCAAAGGTATTATTCAACTATTGAGAAAGAACTCCTTGCACTCATACCTGCCCTCCAACACTTTTCTGTATATGTTGGTCCAGGGTCAGGTGATGTTGTAGTGTACACTGATCACCATCCTCTGAAATTTTTGTCCCGATTAAAGGACAAGAATCTTAGACTGACCCGCTGGGCCCTATTTTTGCAAGAATACTCCCTTGATGTATGACACGTACATGGGGTCGAATATGTTCTAGCAGATTACCTGTTGAGACCTTAATTTGTACATTGTCCAGAAATTTCCCTTGGAAAATTTCTTCTCTTAGGAAGGGAGATGTTAGTGGCGTAGATACCCCAGTTGTGTGATAGAAATAGGAGAGGGAGATTATACGTGTACAGATAAAACGAGCCGCCGAGAAATCAGTTAATCTTTTCGTATCGTTTTCTGACCAGGTGGGTCGGACAAAAGGGTCAAGTCCTACCCGGCTTTGTGTACTCAGCAGTCAGAATTTTACTAGAAATAGATTAGGAGATTATCACAAAGATCCTATTTCCCAGTTTAACTGCTCCTGTCCGTGAGAAAGTAGGGTAAAGCCTAAGAGGGGCGGAGGGTATTCTCAGAGTAGCTGCCAGTCAAAAAATATGCCAAATCTTTCTCTGACTTTCTTGATGGCTCGTAATTGGCTATGGGTGAGCTGAGTAAGGCCCTCATGGGTCGTACGAGGTACCAGTACTGTTTGAGTGGCTGGAGATTATTATTCTAAACGCCTAGTGGCTAAATATTTTTTTTATTTTTTTTATGTGTCCGACTCTGGGCATAGGCTTCACAGCCTGCTATCAAGGCCCAGTCGTCCTCCTACAATCTACATGTCACCACTTCGGCGCTTAACACCCACCGTCCATATTGAATACATGCTAGGGCTGTCTCATACAGGACTGGTGTATTGGTATTAGCGGAGTCATTTTTATGACATGTCGGCGGGTCTTCTGGTAGATCAGTAAAGCCTGATTTAATGAAATTCAAATCCTTAAACTGTCATTACAAGTCCACTGCTGAACAAAGGCCTCCCCAACCTTTTCTACGAATTCTTTGACTGAGCCAATCTTTGCCACGATTTCCCTGCTAATTTCTCTATCCCATCTCTCCACCTCCTGTCTGGCCTTTTTCTACAATGCTTACAATATCTTGGTGTCCACTCAGTCAGCCTCTTGCTCCATCTGTTATCCCTTCTTGCTATACGGCCTGCTCACCTCCATTTTTGTTCTTTTATAACTTCTATATTATCCTTGATTTTAGTCTGCTCTCATCCAAGTTGATCTTTTCCTGTCTCTTAAAGATATTCCCAACATTGACCTTTCCATTGCTCTCTGAGAACGGATTAATTTACTTTACATCGATTTGTCAGTTTCCAGGTCTCACAACCATACTTCACAGCTGGAATTATACATTCGATATAATCTTTTTGTTTCATACAAACTGGCAAGCTACTTTTCATAATGTCTCTATGTTTACCAAAAGCTTTCCATCCAACTGTAATGCGTCTTTTTATTTCGCTATCATGATCTTTAGTTAATTTTAGTATTTGTCCCAAGTAGTTGTACTCCTCAAGTTCTTCAAGAATTTCTTCGCATATTCCGATGACTCTCTTTGGTGTTTGTGGATTAAACATTACTTTAGTTTTACTCCGGTTCATCTTGATCCTACTTTCAGACTTTCTCTGTTCAGGTCATTTATCATTTCTTGCAATGTCTCTGCTGTTTCTGAGATTAGGACAATGTCATCTGCAAATCTTAAATGGTTTAGTTTTTCTCCATCTATGTTCACTCCTTTGTTTTCCCAGTCTAGCTTTCTGAAAATACTTCCTAGGCATGCTGTACATAATTTTTTTGAAACTGTATCTCCCTGACGCACGCCCTTTTCAATCTTATTTTTGTCCGAGTCCTTATGTAATTTAACAGTAGCAGTTCCCTCTTTATATATGTTTTCGAGCAGTTTTACAATGTTCTCATTCACTCCTTCTTCTCTCAATGAATTTATAATTGCCATGTGCTCCACAGAATTGAAAGCCTTTTCGTAATCAATAAAACCTAAGCACAGTGGTTTATTATATTCTGTAGTTTTCTCAAATATCTGATTCATTGTGTGTAGATGATCAGTGGTCAAATACCCGCTTCGGAATCCTGCCTGTTCACGAGGTTGGTTTTCTTCTAAATTTGTTGTTATTCAGTTTGTAAGGACTTTAGTGAAGAGTTTGTAGATGACTGATAATTAGCTAATGGCTCGATAGTTACTAAGATCTTTTGAGTCACCTTTTTTGTAGAGTAAAATAACTATTGCATTGCACCATGTTTTGGGAATTTTCTTCTGCTTTTTACATTGGGTAAACAAGTGAGCATGCCTATTTTGTACTTCTGCTCCTGCATCCAAGAGTAAATCTGTTACTAATCCATCTTCTCCCGGAGCCTTCCCTCTTTTCATATTTTTAAGAGAAATATTTACTTTGTCTGCTGTTACCTCAGGTATTTCACTTGTGTCAACTGAAAAGTTAGCTATTGGTACTACTGTCTTTGATGCATACAGTTCTTTGTAAAATCCTTCAACTTTCACCATTTTATCTCTGCATTTAATGGTTTCACCGTTTTTTTTCTTTCAGTGATGTCATTTGTTACTTTTCTAGTGCAATCTTACTTCGGACCTGTTTCAAACATTTTCCATTTTTTATGGTTAATTTGATCTGATCCATGTTTCTCTTTCATTTTCATCTCTTTGTCTCTTGTTGATAAGCTTATTTCATCTTTCTTTGTTTTCACTTTCATTTCCTTTCGTTTTTTCATAAGCTTGAGTGTTCTTTTCGAATATTTCTTGGATTTGGTTGTATTAGTTGTTCCTACTGCCTCCGCTGATTCTCTTAGCACTTTTGTTAGTCTGTCATTCAGCTCATCAGTGTCACATTCAGCATTACTTAGAGCCTAAAATCTGTTCCTTATTTCCAACTGAAAGGCTGGTTTATTTTCGTTTACTTTTATTGGGCATATCTTTTTATCTTTAATCATCTTTCTCTCACTTCTGAAATTGAATCTGGCTGTGCAACCCACCATTCTATGATCACTTCCTATATTTACTTTGTTGATAACTGTGACATTTATAATAGTGTTATTCTTATCTCCTATAATAAAGTCAATTTCATTTTTTGTTTCTCCATTTGGGCTTCTCCAGGTTCACTTTCTTGCTGTTCTTTTTTGAAAGAATGTGTTCATTATTCTCATGTTAAACATTTCAGCAAAATTTACCAGCATTTCTCCTCTTTCTTTCCTTTCTCCCACTCCAAATTTTCCCATACATGCTTCTCAAGTTTTCGACTTCTCAACTTTTGCATTGAAGTCTCCGATGAGTATAGTATACGTGGTCTTTTCTTCTTCCATAATCTGCGAGATGTCATCATAGAATGTTTCTATTTCTTCATCTGCACTTTGAGAAGTTGGTGCATATACTTGTATTACCTTCAGGGTATATTTTTTGCACAGTCCAATGACAACAGATGCTTCTCTATCAGAAACACTGCTGAATTTAACAATGTTGTCTGCAAGATTTCTGTTAATTAGAAATCCTACTCCACTAACTCTTTCATTTTGCCTTCCTCTGTAGTAAAATAGGTGGTTGTTGTCTGCGAGCTGAATTACTTTTTCTTCTTTTCTGTGGATCTCGCTCAAATCTACAATATCCCAACTAATGTTTTCCAGTTCAGTCATTAAGTTATCAAGTTTGTAATCTTCTGCGAGGCTTCTTACATTGTATGTATGGATCTTCAAGGATTTCAATTTGTTTATTATCCCAGAGTCTAACTTGCCAACACAGTGCCTACTCACTTTCGGTGGCACACTGCCCGTACGCACAGGAGGCAGTGCAGTTGGACCTTTACTAGACGATGATCCAACAGGAACGCCCGTGAAATCATTTGAAATAGAACTCATGTTTGATTAGGAGGATTGTGGCAAATAATCTCACTTCCCTGCCACATAATTTCTGGTGAGATGTAATTTTTTGTGCCACATTATTCGTTATATTCGGTGGAGCCCTGTATATCTACAGGGGGTCCCATAGTCTGCGCTGTCTAAGACGGTACATTGTATATCTACAAGGCCTTCCCCTATCTGCCACCCGGGGAGAGAGAGAGATAGAGAGAGATACTGCTGGCCCTGAATATTCGTGAGGAATACGTGATAGGACTCCTCATGAATGACTGTTTGTGAATAAGTGATGTCCGTAAAAAAAATTATAATTACCAAAACTGGGATCGATGATCTGACATTCCTCAGTCCTTTGGAATCTTTTAGCAGCTGCTCATCAACCATTTTCTCATTTCATAAGTCATCTTAACCATATGCTAGTCAACAAGAAACCAAACACACAAGGTTTGTTTAAAGTATTGTTTTTGATTAAAGGTCCAAGTGAGATGTGTAAACGGAAATAAATATTGCCACAGAAGTATACGAGCTGTAACAGAGCCCTGACATTTTCAACATTATCATCATTACATCAGAAATAAACTGAAATCCAAGCATACTTTAGGCTAGATAGGCACACACATGGGGCATAGAGTGAGTGCCCCACGCCAAGTACAACAGTACATTGTAAAGAAATTCAGTGATTGCCTTCTAGGGAACGCATGGCAGAGTAAAAGATTTGTATTTGAGTGTCACGAATTTTCTACATCGTGAAATTATGTATTGTAAATCGTGACATCGATTGATTTTGCGGAAGTGACAAATAGTTCTGAAGTCCGTGAGAATTCGCCATTCTCTTAACCGTCCACTCGTGTACTTGTATTTGCATCAAATTTTCAAAACTTTCGTCATTCTTTCGCGAGTGACTGTCTTTATGTACAGACAGTGCATTCCTAAGAGCAATAATTTCTGAACTGTCATTTCTGCCTCCCTTTTCACACGATGCCTCTGTTTAGATCAAGCATCGAGTCAGTCGTCCTTTAGCAGTCACAAAGAGCGGGTTTGCTATACCCAACGCGGATTGATTTCTTCTAGTGATCTCGAAAAATCCTGCAGTATCGGCGTTTTCCCGAATCTTCCACAAACTTGGTCATCAACTAGAGCAGCGACAGTCTCATCTTTACTAATTAGTATTTCTTTTTTTGTTTTTCCTAGGCTTAAGGCTATTTAGCTATTTGTCTGAGTGCTTGAGTGAGTACATTTCCCTTTCTTTGATTATGAAATGATTCATGTAATGTAAATTTATTTTCTTGTAATTAATAAATTTACAGTTCGTTCCTTGAGCTTTGTTAAATGTAACAGTCATGTTTGATTTCCCCACATATTTAGTACACTTTTGCTACTCCGAGTTAGCACAACTCCTTATATTAATCACGACTGTTACTTAGACCAGCTCTTGGTATTAATCCGTTGTGCCAGCTAGGAGTTTGGCTCAGCCAAGATCCTGTTTATTATCATTATTATTTTTTGAATGTTAATGGGAGAAACTAACTTTCTCAGAGGCTAGCAGTACAGTAATACAGCCTTCTTGAGCATTTAGTCTCTGCTGTGTACTGTTGAGAAAGTTTATAAATTCTCAACTCTAGAGAATTGGCGAAGTAAGCCAGCATAAAAGTGAAATCGCTACTTGATTTCACAAGTCGATTCTCTCGTGATAATCGACTCGATAGTTATTCCTAGCATTCATAGCTATATATTTTCATTTTCCCCATGACATCTGGCGACCTCATTCCAGGATATAAACTCCTAGCTTGAAATTATTACCGAATCACTCACTCACTCTTAGTTAGGTAGACTGTGCACACCAGCCAGCATATCAGTCTCAGTCTTCACTTAGTCTCAATCTGAGCATCATGGAAACCAGTACGTACCTACAGGAAGGAAACGATATAGGGCTTACTAACCCCCAGGAAATTAGAGATTATGTTCTGTCGCGCTGCAATTTCGAGCAGCAACGCGAGAATGCCGCCCGTGAAGAGCGGAAATTTTGGCGAGAGCACGAAAAAGAACAGTGTGAATATGAGGAACTTCAGAAAGAGCCTGAGTGCGAGGAACATGAGAAAGAACATGAGCATGAGGAACGACAGAAAGAATATGAGCACGAGGAACGTGAAAAAGAGCGTGAGCGCGAGGAACGTCAGAAAGAGCGTGAGCCCGAGGCACGTGAAAGAGAACATGAATATGAGGAACACGAAAAGGAGCGTCAGCTTGAGGAACGGGAGCGAGAACGTGATCACGAGCGCGCCGAGCATGAGGTATGTGACAAACACGAGTTTGAAGTGCTGAAGCTGAAGCGAGACTCCTTGGCTTCAGGCACATCGTGTGCAGCCAACTCAAGCTCCACTAGGGCTCTCTCAGCACCTGTTCTAGCAACTCTACGTCTCAAGCTTCCTTCTTACAAGGAAGGAGAGTGAATTGAGCCATTTATAGCTCGTTTCGAAGACATGGTACGACTGTACGATCTGGATGAGGCAGCTAAGCGGCTTCAGTTCCTTAACCTGTTTGAGGGCCCTGGCCTCAACATTCTCCACAGAATTCGCGGAGATAATCTCACGTATGAGATAATGACCGCACTTATCAAAGTATACGGTCTTACCATTGATAACGCTAGGAATCAGTTCTTGAAGGCGGGTCTCCAGGAAAAGGAGACAGTTCAGTTCCTTGACCATCTCACGGCATACTTAGGCGAGTGGATGGAGAAGGACGAGACTCCTAGCACACGAGAGGGAATAATCGACCTTGTGCTGCGCACACAGCTGGAAAAGTCGTGGCCTGCTGAGCTTATGGCCCAGCTCAAGATGTGCAAAGTGAAAGATGCAAACCAAATGGTGGAGGAGGCTGATGCTTTCTTTACTGCGTACGGGTACCAAACTCGTAAGCAGCAGCCCTGGAACAGGACAGATACTGCCAAGTCTGGGAAGCCATCTCAGAACGAATCCCATCATCAAGGCCATTCTCTGAATAATGGTCATGGTCCAGGCAAATGGCAGAAGGACCAGGGGCAGAATACACAGAAACCTGACTGGAAGAGGTACAACAAGTACCCTAACCAGCAGCAGTACCCTAAGCAGCAGCAGTATCAGCCATGCAATCGACAACCGGGAGAAACCTTTTCAGCACCAGCCCCAGTGTATCAGAGGCAGGAGGCAAATGCAGCCTTCATTCTCCATCAGGCGCGGGTCTTCCTTCACAGTTCACTAGTCCCCTTCAGATGGTGAATTCTCCTCCACAGGCCATCAATGCTCCTGCTCCCCAGATGGTGAGTACAACTGCTCGTGCACCTAGTTCGGGTACGACCCCTCATGCACCTAGTAAAAGTACAACTCGCGCACCTAGTCAAAGTACAACTCCTCGTGCGCCTAGTTCGGGTACGACCCCTCAGGCATATAGTCCTGTCACGTTTGAAGAGTTGAGTGCCATGCAGCCTTATCAATGGCTGGCCGCTTCCTCCACACGCCCTCCCACAGGTAACAGTGCCTTCCTTGTTCAGCCAGGGTTTGTGGGAGATGTTTCTGTAAATTTTCTGAGAGACAATGGTTCCTCAGGTTGCACTGTCAGGCAGAGTCTTGTTCGTCCTGAAGAATATACAGGCAGACAGATCCAAGCTCAGCTTATTGACAGATCAGTGAGATTGTTCCCTGAGGCATGTATCCAGGTAGCATCTTCCTTTTACACAGGTTCAACAGTTGCAGTTGTCATGCAAGAACTATGTTTGACCTCATTATAGGTAAAATACCAGGTGCCAAGTATAGTTGCACCGTAGATTTCACTACTCAGACTTCGGCTGCAGTAACACGAGCCATGACCAAGGCTCCAAATCGTGTCGCCCCGGTGGCCATTGCATTGGCGCAAGATCTGATTTGTAGTCAAGATGTTGTCCAAGAACAGCAGTCTGACCCGACACTTGCTGCTGTGCGGAAGAAACAAAAGGGTGAAGTGACCAAATATTCACAGGGTGGACGAGCAAGGTTCCTTTGCAAACAAGGACAGCTCTCCCGTGAG
Source organism: Birgus latro (assembly GCA_018397915.1). NCBI lineage: Eukaryota > Metazoa > Arthropoda > Malacostraca > Decapoda > Coenobitidae > Birgus > Birgus latro. The sequence continues at coordinate 4,984 of JAGKTI010022257.1, read as the reverse complement.
TCACAAAACCCGAGGGCGAGGTTCGACTGCAGTTTGTCGTCCCTGCGAAGTACTGCCAAGCAGTGTTAGAATGGGGTAATTGTTCAGCATCAGGAGGTCACACGGGCAAAAAGAAAACCCAAGGCCGTATCTGTGCTGACTTTTTCTGGCCAGGAATGGGACAAGATATAGATAGTTTTGTGCACTCGTGCAATGTGTGTCGAAGTACCACCATTCAGGAACGTTTCCTTCCTGCGCCGTTTGAATCCACGCCCATAATCTCTGAGTCGTGTGAGAGAGAGGGCAGTGGTAATGTGGGTGCAGACCTGACATCTCGCCCGTTGGCCCCACAGGACATAATATGTCTAGGGTCTGTACATACATATGTACCTTAGCTCATAAGCGCACAGTCACAGCAATCCCAACCGTGGACATCGATGACAAATGGGCAGTCGCGGTGATCCCAACCGCGGACACCGACGACGAGCCCTTATTAGTCGTAAGTGTGGGGCTTGTACATACTGTATGTACTGTAGGTTAAGGGGGAAGTTCGAGACCCCCACAGAGGCAATCTGAGGCTGTGTCTGAATTACCTTGTGGTGTGTCTCGAGCTGTGGGCCTCTCTGAGGATTCCCGGAGAATACACAAAATCCGCATGAGAGTTCACACCCACGCAGGGTGTTAACATGTGACCTGCCCAAGTTTGCATAGGGATTCTCGACTTACCTTTATTAGTTATAAGTGCATAGTCACGGCGATCCCAACCGAGGACACTGAGGATGAACGGGCAGTTGCGGTGATCCCAACCGCGGACACCAACGACGGGCCCTTTTTTAGCAATAAGTAAGTAGTTATAAGCAAGCAGTCACGGCGATCCCAACTGAGGACACCGAGGACAAACGGGCAGTTGCGGCAATCCCAACCAAGGACACCGACGACAAGCCCTTTATTAGCCGTAAGTATAGGTTATAAAGGGCAAGTATTAAGAAAATAATGGCGACCTCAAATGTATAAAACTTGCTGTCAATTGATTTTCAGCTAATGTGTACTTTCTATTGTATATGGATTGACTGCTGGGTGGATGGTAATTGTAATTTAATACAAATTGTCACATTGACACTATTGATGTTCCACCTTGACTCATTCCACAGGTACAGTTGGTGGGTGAAGCAGATGTGCAGGTCCACTGATTGACTCTGCTGCACACTGCCACCTCTTCTCCTCTGCCCTCGTCGCCTTTATTATTGCATTAATTTGCATCATTATTGCTTTACACGTAGGTACAGTTACACTACAACTGTTACACCTACACCGTCTATCACATACACCATGCTACATAACAATTAGTTGTCAATGTAAATGTAGCGAACTTTCGCTCAGGTTGACCTGAGTACACGATTTTTCACCGTCGTCTCGGAGTTTTTCTCTCAAGCTTGCTTCTCTTAACGTAAATACGAGATTTTTACGGTCATAGGCAACAGTGCTTTTCTCCTGTAGCAGGACAGTACACACACCACAGTGTGAATCTTGTGTGACTGAGCTAGGGTGTATATATATCCTGTATATTGTTAAATTTTTGCAAGGAAAAATTTGATTTTCCAGGGGTGTAGTGTCACGAATTTTCTACATCGTGAAATTATGTACTGTAAATCGTGACATCGATTGATATTACGGGAGCTATGAATAGTTCTTAAGTCCGTGAAAATTCGCCATTCTCTTAACCGTCCACTCGTGTACT
>JAGKTI010022256.1:3649-15347 GCA_018397915.1 Birgus latro | reverse complement strand
CATCTCGCAGTCTACCTCTAATACCACTACATCTCTTGTGCACCCACGTATCACAAACACTACACAAGATGGAATTACTTCCCACACCCATGTGGCAAACTGCACATGGCCACTTTCCCTCTCCTCTGATTGTACTGCCACCAACCCTAGATATCATCACTTTTGTTTTATCTGCATTTACCCTTAAGCCCTTGTACCCCATACCATCTCTCCACTTCTTAAATCTTTCCTCCGCCTCCTTTTCATTCTCTGCAATCAGCACCAAATCATCAGCATACAGCATCTCCCATGGGAGTCCATCTCTGAAGTCACGAAGTCACATGAGAGGGCTTTAAGCACCATGATAAACAACAAGGGACTCAAAACTGACCCCTGATGCACACCAACATTTACGGAAAACTCATCACTCAAAGCTCCATTCACTCTTACCTGGGTGCGAGCACCCATGTACATGGCCATAACCACCCCAACCAACCACTCTTCCAACCCCAGCTTTTTCATTGCCCACTTCACCACCTCTCTAGGGACTCTGTCAAAGGCCTTTTCCAAATCAACAAAACAAAATACATTTCCCTTTTTTTTCCAATATATTTTTACTGAACCTGTCGAACAATGAATATGGCATCAGTGGTCCCCCTGCCTGGCATAAACCCAAACTGCATCTCATCGATATTCACTCTTTCTCTAATCATACCTTCTAGAACTCTCTCCATTACTTTCATTATCTGATCTAAGACCCTTATACCTCTGTAATTTCCCCTTTCCAGGGCATCACCCTTTCCATTGTACACATTTACAATTACACTCTTCAGCCAATCATCTGGGACAACACACTCATATATAATCATATTTATCAGGTCAGTGACTAACCTCACCCCAGTACCTCCTGAGGCCTTCAACATTTCTGCAGTCAACCCAGACACACCTGCCACCTTCCCCACCCGCATCCTGCCTATTGCCTGACTCACAGTAGCAGCGTCAATCAAAGGCCAAGGGCCAAACACTGGATCAGCTCGCTCCAAACCTTCTCTATCCCAATCAAACTCCTCATTCAACAATCGGCTATAATGCTCTCTCCATGCATCTTTAATATCCTCACTTTTCACCACTACCCTTCCATCATCATTCTTCACACACTGCTCACCTACAATGTCCCGATTATCCCTGTTCACCTGATTTGCCACCTTAAAAATCATATTTTTCCTTTCTCCATGATTTAGATTATCAAGTAAAAGTGTCTGTGACTCAGACTTTGCCCTGTATACCTCTCTTCTAGCCCAGCGCTTGGCAGCCAAGTACTCCTCCCTGTTACCACCATTCTTCCATTCCCGGAAAAGCCTTCTTTTTCTCCTTAACTGCAGCTTCTACACCCTCATCCCACCACCAAGTTACTTTATGTCTTGGTGGGCCTCCTGTCCAACCGCTTATTGCATCGGTAACTTTCAAGAGGTTGTTCTTAAGGGCTCTATACTGTTCATTAACGCCTCTATCTACGGCTTCCTGTTCAGCCACCACTCTCCTCATCTCATTATAAAAGGCATCCCTTACTGACTGGTTTCCCAGCTTCCGTACTTTCCTCCTAGGTACATATGTCCTCCTTCTCATCACTCGTTCCTTAAGCACCATGTCACAAATCAACAGTTTGTGCTGCTGCACACACTCCTCGCTTCCTATAACTTTAACATCCCTCACTAATCTCCTATCAACCCTCCTGACCAGAAAATAATCTATCTGACTACTATTTCCCCCGGACTAGTACGTAATCAACTGGCTCATTCTTTTCCTAAAATGTGTGTTGCACACAATCATGTCCATAGCTTCCCCAAACTCGAGTATTCTTTCCCCTTCCACATTCCTCACACCATATGCACATCCTCCATGGACTCCTTCATAATCTTGAGCTGCTTCACCCACATGACCATTTAAATCCCCTCCCAGAACCACTACCTCATCACCCATACCACTCACTACACGTATTAAATCATCCCAAAATCTATCCTTCTCTGCGTCATCCAATCCTACCTGTGGAGCATATGCCGATATAACTGAAATCAATTTTTGCCCGATCAAAATTTTCACTATTAATATCCTGTCACTTACTTTCATAACATTCATGACATATTCCACCCACTTCTCTGCAACCAACACACCCACACCCCCATATCCGTCAGTTCCCCCCTGCCAAAACAACTTATAGTAGCAGTCCTTCCCAACAATCTTTCTGGCTGATCCTGAAGCTGTCGAACAATGAATATGGCATCAGTGGTCCCCCTGCCTGGCATAAACCGAAGCTGCATCTCATCAATATTCACTCTTTCTCTAATCATACCTTCTAGAACTCTCTCCATTATGGGGGTATCACACGGTACCTGAAATCGTGGTTTGCCGACGGAACGCGTTCCTGGTTCACTGAAACCAGGCACAAACCCTATCACACACGTTCCTCGAATGCCGCCGACGGTCGGCAAAAATGTAAAACACAACGTAGTCTGTCCCAGCGACTCACACGTACCAGACGGAAAATGGCTTTTCTTGAATTTGCTGAGGGAAGAGTGATTGCTGCATTGGCTCTTGCAGTGGTGGCACTTGAGGAGGAAGAAGCAGCGGCTTTATACAATAGTCCTTCACCCAACATGGAGCGTTGTTGTTGTTCTTCTTCTGAGGAAGAACCGCGCTCCCCGATGTAAACAACTGAATTATCGACATCGTTATTTCACCCCTGCACGATATGAAAGGTTATTTAAGCATTCATAATTAACAATATATATATAATGAAAAGCAATAGGCACTCTAGGAGGGAATTATAACTAAAAAAAAAAGTTTTGTTCCTGATTCCGTGGGCATGGAATGGGTCTGGACGGAAAGGGGTTTTGCCGACGGTATCCTCGGCGGCTACCACGGTTTCGTGGGCGGTTACCACGATTTCTTCAGCAAACCATGATTTCAGGTACCGTGTGATACCCCCTTTACTTTCATTATCTGATCTAAGACCTTTATACCTCTGTAATTTCCCCTTTCCAGGGCATCACCCTTCCCTTTGTACACATTTACAGTTACACTCTTCAGCCAGTCATCTGGGACAACACACTCATATGTAATCATATTTATCAGGTCAGTGACGAACCTCACCCCACTATCTCCTGAGGCCTTCAACATTTTGGCAGTCAACCAAACGCACCTGCTGCCTTCCTCACCCGCATCCTGCCTATTGCCTCACTCACAGTAGCAGTGTCAATCAAAGGCCAAAGGCCAAACACTGGATCTGCTGGCTCCAAACCTTCCCTATCCCAGTCAAACTCCTCATTCAACAACCGGCTCTTTATAATTAAAAATCACCCTTTCGAATTATATTGTTGCTTTTCTCAATCACTTTCTGTAGATAACTAACCAAGTCTGACAACATCTGATATTCAACGTCATTCCATGCATTTGTCTTAGGGGGAACATAAACTACTGCCATTTCTCTCTTACCATTCTCTTCGGTTTCTAATTTCATATTTATCACTTCAGCCCTACCCTCTCCCATTTCCACAGTATCCACATTTATGTTGTTCTTCACTGTTATCATCGCTCCTCCTTCCATTTTTTCTTTTCTTTCTCTTCTCCACAGTTTGTATTTACCATCTCCCATATGGATATCAGTATCCTCTCTCAACTTGGTCTCTACAAATCACATAACATCTGGTTCATGTACCCTCCAATAGAACACTATCTTTTCTTCCTCTGTTCTTTGTTCATTTTTTGCCTTTGCTTCCTTTACTACTCCTTTATTTTAGCTCTTTCTTCCTTATTTGCATCTCTCCTTATCCAAACATTCTTGAACCCCTCTTTGATAATTTCAATTACCATTACTTGAGACTTAAACTTTAACTTAAGTGGCCTCGCCCCTCCTTCCTCGTACTTTCCTAACCTAAACACTTCTTCAGTCTCTTCTTGAGCTTCGTTGTTACCCTCCATAACTACTGATATTATCTCTTTAACCTTACTCAGTTCTTCTCTTTCCCTTTCTGATCTTACTGTCTTTTACTCCTGAAATTATCACACATTTTTTCTTATCTGCTGCATCTCTGACTAAGGATGCTCTACTTCTCAGTACCCTAACCACTTCATTCTCCAAATTTTCCTTGCTTTGTTGTTCTATATTCTCTTTCAGATTTACATTTCCTTCCTCTAGAATTTTCTTCCACCCCTTGTGTTGCTCCTTGATTTCCTTAATGTGCTCATCTTGCATCCTTGATTTTGATTCATACTCATCTAGTTTACTTTTCATCCTATCCCTTTCTTCTTCCAACTTCATTTTTTTCCCTCGAGCTGTTTTATTTCATTTGAGGCAGATTCATTACTCACTTTTAACTCTTGTTCAGCACTGCATGTGGCTACTTTTTTCAAGTTATTCTGCAGTACAGTACTTTGATCTCCTGTTCTAAGGTCCATTCCTGCAACTTTCTAATTACTGACCATACCTTTTTTAACTCTTGGACATTTCTCTCTGCCATTTTCTCCACTCCCGCTACTCTTGTTTGGTTCAGTTTAGTACTTCATTTACCCATATCTTCACTGGAGAATCCCGCAAATTCCCCGCCACCAGATGTAAACAATGAACAGTCCTTCTCCACCATGATGCGACCATACGGAGATTTATATTTCCACTATGTCTTGTACTCTTTATGACTGAAACCTGCATTTTTTTTTTTCTCCCTAATGTCCAACAGGACCACCACCACTCACGCACTCATTCGTATAATCACAATAAGGCTGGTCTCCTTTTCGACACTGACTGGGCGATTATTTCCCCAAGATCCACAAGGAGCCCTGTCTCTGTCGGCGACCTGTGTGTGTGTGTGTGTGTGAAATAACCATTTTGTTGTGTATGAAAAGCCATAAAGCAAAACCAATGAATAATATACAGATAATAAAATACATAATAAAATGCATAAAAATAGAAAGTAATAGATAATAATAGGTAATAAAATACAACATATGTACATGCATCTTGATAAAATTATTTTAATCAAAGAAACTATCATACATCTGGAAGGTGTGTTGTTTCCATTAGGCTTGTGTAGGATAAGGTCTCAGATACAGTATTTCACCCATCATTGCGCATTTTCTTTTTGTTTAGCGGTCTCCATGAGAAAAAATCATTAATTTTAAAGAAAAAGCCTTTTTCAACCCTGTTTCTTCACTCTGAATCATCATTTGTTGTGTTACCGGGGATTTACTAAGAAAACATTCTCAAAATCATGTACTACTTGCGAGGCAGCACAGGATTGGATGATAGATGGATGAAACTTGGCTAGGGCATATCAGAAGTGTATCGGGCTGCATCGAATAGAGTTAAGGTGATAAGGTTGTGATCAAAGGAGCCCAACAGAGAGAAAAGTTTAACAGTGCATGCAGAAGGATTGGTTGTATGGAAGAGGTCAAGTATGTTGGAACTCTCTCCAGGGCAGTTAGGGATACGGATAGAACATAAGAAGAGAGGATAACTGCAGTAGGCCGGTTGGCCCGTGCTAGGCAGCTCCTAGAAGAGTAACTGAACTGCTAGGATGAGATAAGGACAGCAAAGAAGAAGGCTTCCCCCCGCCCTCCAAACCCTCCAGCCGAAGCCGGCAGGAAAAAGTCAGAAAGAACACCACGCAGCATAGAAAAACTGGCGTGGACATTTTATAGGAAAGTGTGAAAGGAGAACAGAGACTATCATAGTGTAACCTGAAAAGGTAAAAGTATGAATTAGTATTGGTTATAAGATTTTTTTCGTTTTCTATACCCACCCCTTATTTGTCATATGCTTATCTAGCCTATGCTTGAAACTCACAGTGGAAGGGGCAGCAACTACTTTACTAGGAAACTTATTCCATTCATCTTCTACTCTATTACCAAACCAATTTCTACCTATTTCCTTACTGAAACAGAATTTTTCTAGTTTGAAACCATTACTTCTAGTTCTATCCTGTATGCTCACTTTCAGTACCTTGCTAATATCTCCCTTGTTTATACCCTATTGACGTTAGACTTATCGGACGATAATTCGACGCAGCTGCTTTATCACCCTTTTTAAAAATGGGCACTACGTTTGCGGTCTTCCACGCCTCGGGAACTTCTGAAATTAAAGAGTCATTAAATAACGTTAAAAGTGGCTGACATAATTCTTCTTTGGTTTCTTTTATAACTTTTGCATATATATCGTCCGGACCTGGCAATTTTTGAGTTTTTAACTTATTAATTTCTTTCAATACGTCCTCCTTACTAATGTTTATTTCACTAAGAATATTTTCCGTATTATCGTCGTATATATTCGCTGCTTGAGGGATCAGGTCTAGATTTTCCTTGGTGAATACTGATATGAAATAATTATTTAGGATGGAGCACATTTCTTTATCTTCACTGGTAATGTCACCTGATTCTGTTCTGAGTGGTCCTATCCTATCTTTATTTTTCGTCCGGTACATTTGGTAAAAACCCTTGGGGTTTTCTTACGATTCACTAGCAATCTTAATTTCATAATTTCTCTTTGCCTTCCGTATCTCCCTCTTTACTTCTGTTTAAAATTGCGTACCGGTTACGTAAGTGTTCCTCTCCGCGTTTTATTTTTCTATATATTCCTTTCCTTTGGCCTATGAGGGATTTTAATCTGTTGTTTAATCATCTCGGTTCCGAATTATTCGCTCTAAACGGTTTTGAAGGAATATATCTATCTTGGCCTCCGTGTATTATATTTACTGACTCTGTATTATATTTACTGTACAAGCTGCTCTAGGTTTTTAAGGCTAGAAAAGATGTATGCTTGTTTACCATGTGGATCGTGAAAGGAGGGGGGAGCCAAAGGTGGTGGTGAACACTGAAATCTAGACTGGAGATTTCAGAGAAAGGGGAAATTGGTAGGATGTGTTCCATCATGGAAGTAATACAGTTGAATAATTTTTCATATTTAGTTGAATTAGGGGATATGTAAACAGCAGATATATTTAGTCAGAGAATGATAGGAAAGATGATGCCAGAGTTGAGAATTTAGAGGATTCCAGTCAGGAATGGGAGAGCAAGATATTCTGTTGTGTACAGATACACCACAGCTACCTTTGTATTTGAAATGAGTAAATAGAATGTAAGACGATACAGAGAAGGGTTTGCTATCAGTCATCTCAGACAACTAAGTCTCAGTGAGGAAGAGAAAGTGAGATTTAGAGGAGGAGAGATGGTGTTCAACACAAAGTTAGATGAAAGGCCACGAAAATTACAGAAATGGAGAAGTTAGTCAGACAGTGGTTCCACGCATCTTGTATGGTCATCACCTTGAGAGGGGCAGATGGTGAAGGTTTTGATGGTCCCCCCCCCCCAGACTGCGAGGCTTTGCATAATGCCACTTTTTTGTTTTTGTTTAAATTTTGAATAGGAAGTGTAGTGCGTAACAGCATGTACAGCAGTTTGGCACTGGACACTTAGAGGAACTTGTACCGGAGAGCATGCTTGCCTACCTTTTGTCTTACTGAAACACTGAAAAAGTCCAGCAAAGGGGGATGGTTGGAAGCTAGTCCCGAAGGGTGATGAAACAGGAGCTCCAGTTTTCCCTGTCATCGGCGCTCTATCCGCCTTGGGAATACCACCGTGCTTGACCGGTGCTACAGTCGATGAGATCAAGGGGTGTTAGTCCTAATGAGGAAACTAGACAATGCAACCAAACAAGGGGACCTCACTAACCATGCTTCAAGCCCCACCACTGTATGGTAGATCCCTACAGGCATTCAGTCCCTTATCCCTGAGGTCACACTCAGTGACCTCGTCTCAGTTCTTTTTCGGTTTACCTCTCACAGCCTTATCCCTAACGTTAACACTTCTCACTTTCTGTACCCTATGGTCATCCCTCATCATCTCCATATAACTAAACCATCTCAATCTCCCTCTCCTCATCACAATACCAATACACTCCAGTCCCATCCTACCTCTTAACTCTTCCATCATAAACCTAGCCTCCCCAGAAAGCATTATGTTAATTACTGTCATTACAATGACATCTGACATCTATTCTAACTATCTCTGACCAATTGTATTCAGCCCAATAAGGATCGTTTTGACTGTGTTAAAAGCAATGTTCATAACCCCTTCACAACTGTAACTACACATTGTTTTCTCACTCCTGCTACCAGCACATGATTTTATTCAGCTGAGGAGAAACCTCTTGTAGCAAAGGAATGTGATTATGTATTATGTATTTGTTTTTTTGCTTGATTTTTGCTCACAGGACAATTTTCTTCAGCTTATGAAAAACCTCCATTACTGACAGGATTAAGGAAGGCTGTTTTTACCCTCTCTTGTTCAGAAAGTCTCCCCTAAACTGTATAAAATGATTTAGATATAGCAAGATTAGAAATCTTGTCACCAGACTAAAGAGTTGATGGTGCAAGATCATTTCATTCCATCCTTCCAATAATCCAGCATTCTGACCTTAACAACTAAAGAAAACGCTTAAACATCCCTTATTTATAATCAGAACTTCCTGTATGATTTATAGATGTAAGCCAAGAATTCTGAAGGCTTGAAAGAACAGTGAACTGACATACAACACACTTCACTTCATACTCTGATGGATGATAATTCTTCCATTCCTGGATCTTTTACAATACAGCAACACAATTCTCACAGGTAATTTTTATTAGTAATTGTTCAGATTTTACAACAAAAGGGCTTACACATTCAAAGGCAACAATTTCTGTATGATATCTTTGTCTTATTCTTGCAACCATCATATGGCTTTTCAATGAGAAGAGATGTCTAGTAAGGAAAGCATTAATGAAGATACAGTAGTTTCTAACCACTTAAGGGTGGTCTCATATAAGATAAGTAAAGTGGTCTGGTGGAGCAAAGAATAATTTAAAAAGCTATTATCATACAGAAGCAGTTAAAAGATGGAGTCACTACACAGGACAGTACTACATCACCACTTTACAATGCTTCAGCACCCACTCACACCAGGGATTTGCCTTGGATGAAACGCCGGTACCAAAGGTAGGATGTGGCCAGGCTTAAGCTGTACCTGTAACATTTGTAACATTAGCTGAAGAAGGCTGAAAAATGATAAGGAAAGATTTTTGGGTAAGGAAACACCACTGTGGGCAAAAGTTTGCCTAATATTTCACCTATCCTACTTACTCTCCTCTCCTGGCCAATATTCTCAAGGTCAGAGAGACTTGGTATATTTCTCTGCCCACTGACATGATGCATCATTGAGGAAAGCACCAATCATGCCATAAATGTGAACTAGATGCAGTGGAACAGCAGGCAAACATTTGTCACTGACTGTACATGAGGTAAGATGAATGACAACAAAGAGGGTGGATGATGGAAAGGGGGATTGAGAATGATAAGTCTCCTGGTAGGAGAGCACATGAGGAACAGGGAATGTCAATAAGGTGGATGGAAGAAGGAGATTAAGAATGAGAAGTGCCACAGTAGGGGAGTACATGAGTAAGGGTGAATGACAGCAAGGTTAGCCCTTTGAGTCTGAGGAGACCTCTCATTTTATTCTTGCCATCTCTTCACAATTTTACTGAGCTTAGAACTTTTCTGTCCTGAGGGGTTAGATATAACCATTTCATTATGACTCTTCCTAAATCATCTGGAGCAGCAAGGAAAACTAAAAAGTATGTCACTTGGATTTAAGGTATTAACAGAGGGGAGACAGAATGATGTGGAATGTAACAGCTGGGCATACAGGAGGTAAAATGATAGTGAGGTAGACGGAGTGTGAAGAGGAAGACTGGCAGTTATGTGGAGGTCACATTAGGGTTGTGGATAAGAAAGCATGTGGAGTGTGAAGAGGAAGACTGGCAGTTATGTGGGAGTCACATTAGGGTTGTGGATAAGAAAGCATGATCATACTGAGGAAAACAGTAGAAACGGAGACTGACTATAAAATGAAGGGTCATGGCAGTGAAACACATAAGGAAGGATGTTACATGATGGAAGGAGGGGTTATTTACCGAAAATAAAAAGGTTGACAGTAAGTTGAAGGCATGGGTAAGAATATGGGGGAGGATAATGTACCACAGAAAGATGGGTCTGTTACCGAATGGAGCCTGATATGTCTATATTCTTTTTTCAAGGTCACCCCCTCACAAGATTCTGCATCAAGTACGTACATAAATGTAATGAGGTCTATAAAAGCCTGCACTGCTTAAAGCAAAGTCAAGATCCTCTCTTTGGCTCAGTGGTAACGTCCGCGCACATCAAGTGCGAGGGCTTGAGATCGAATCTCGGGCAGGACGGTGAGATTAATTTGTTAAGTTTCAGTTTGGTTTATTAAGTTGGTTGGCAGCCATGTGGGATGAGGCAAGGCTTTGAGGGCAATGATGTTGTTGGATAGCTGACAGCATCCTAGTCCTTACATCTCGGGGATGAGCTGTTCCGTGTGGTCTGCAGCGTCCCCAGTGGTGGCCTCTGATGCTATGCTATCATGTGTTTGAAACTGACCAAATTAATCATCAAGGGGAGAAAAGAGTGATGTAATGGAGTCTATAAAAGCCCGCATTGCTTAGAGGCAAAGTGGGGATCCTCTCTTTGGCTCAGTGGTAACGTGCGGGCATATCAAGCGCAAGGGCCTGAGTTCGAATCCCGGCCAGACCAGTGATTAATTTGTTAAGATTCACTCTGGTCATAACATAGACAGACAATGATGCAGTACACAGGTGGAAAGATGAATAAGTGAAGTTATATCGGCTATTTACTGCACAAAGATTCAAACTTGGATTACAGTATACTATCTATCTATCTATTGCCAGATGCCTCAATCCCGAATGGGGTGGCCACAAACAAATCGCCTCCATGTCCCTCTGTCCCCCGCCATTTCACTACCCTGCTCCCAACTCACACCCCCTTCTCTCATATACCTCTCCACTCCATCCCTCCATCTCATCCTCGGCCTCCCCCTTCCTCTTGCCCCCTCCACCTCACTCACATACACTCTCCTCGTCAGTCTTTCACTCTCCATCCTCTCCACATGCCCAAACCACCTTAACGTGTTTCTCTTAACACTTCCTATTACGTCCACAACCACACCACAACGCTCCTTCACTTCCTCATTTGTTAGTCTGTCTCTCCATGTGACTCCACATGCTCCTCTCAAATAACTCATTTCCACTGCTCTCACTCTCGACTTCTGTCCTTGCAACAGGGTCCAAGCTTCACTTCCATATGTCAGAGTTGGTATCACAGTACTGTCATGTAACAACTTTTTCACTTCCATGCTCACCTCCCTGTTTCTTATCACTGCTTTCAACGAACCAGCAACCTTCCTTCCCTGCTGCACCCTTTCAAACACATCACCCTCCAGACTTCCATCCTTACTCATCACACTGCCCAAGTACTTAAATTCACTCACATTCTCCATATCCTCCCCATCCAATCTCACTGTACATTCACTGGCTTCAAATCTCTCAAAGACCATCACTTTACTCTTCCCTACATTCACTATTAGATTCCGTTTCTTACACACTCTCCCAAACTCATCTACCAAGCCTTGCAGCTCCCCTTCGTCTTCGCTCAACAACACAGTATCATCTGCAAACAACAGTACGGGGAGTTTCCAAACACTGCCCTCTCTCACTAGGCCCGCTCCAATATCCACTGCCCGACCTTGTATCTCTTTTATAACCCCATCCATGTAGAGATTGAACAACCATGGAGACATGACACATCCTTGTTT
>JAGKTI010022255.1:0-15348 GCA_018397915.1 Birgus latro | reverse complement strand
AAATGACAATGATTAGGTGGATGTGCAGTGTGTCCCAGCGTGCAAGGACTGGGGGGGGCTGGGTTTACGATGGAAGAGTTGAGAGGTAGGACGGGACTGGAGTGTATTGGTGTTATGATGATGAGAGGTAGGCTGAGGTGGTTTGGACATGTGGAGAGGATGGGGGATGATAATTGGGTACAGGGGGTGAGAGGTGTTAATATTGGGGGAGGGGTTGGGAGGGGTAGACCGAGAAAGACATGGGACGAGGTCATTAAGTGTGACTTAAGGGATAAGGGACTTAACAGGGAGGCTGCCAGGGATCGAGCAGCGTGGAGAGCCGCAATTAGGTGACCAAGGCCGACGCATGCAAGCATGTTGGAGCCTTCAAAAACGAAAACAAACAAACTTCTGCAAACATACTCATGTAACTATTCAAACCCTCTGGTAAATCATTTACATATATCTGAAACATTACTGAGGCCAGGACAGAGCCCTGGGGTACTCCACTAGTCACATTTCTCCAATGTGAAACCTTGTCTCTTATTACTGTTCTCATCTGCCTTCCTATCAAATAATCTCCCATCCACTTTAATAGTTTCCATTGCACCCCTCCAAAGGTCCTCAACTTCCACAATAGACTCCTATAGGGCACCCTGTCAAATGCTTTCTTAAGATCCAGATAGACACAGTCCGCCCATCCCTCTCTCTCTCCTGTACGACATCTATTACTCTACTGTAGAAACTTAATAGGTTAGTAACACATGATCTTCCTTCCCTAAAACCAATCTGTCTTGGTGTTATCACTTCATTTTCTTCTAAATACTTTATCCATCTTTTTCTAATAATTTTCTCACAGATTTTACAAACAATATTAGTAAGTGACACAGGTCTATAATCAAGTGGATCCTCCCTATCTCTTCCCTTAAAGACTGGCACAATACTTGCTCTTTTCCAATCTTTAAGTAACTGTCCATTTTCAAGCGAGGTCTTGATGATGACATAAGCTGGCCACACTAACTGGTCGGCACATTCCTTCAGGATCCACCCAGCCACACCATCTGGTCCCACTGTTTTTCTCTCATCAGTTGTAGCACCTCATTCATGTCAACTGTAATTTCGGCCATTCCCATCAGCCGGGGTTCCATTTCAGGCTCCCTAAATTCATCTTCCAATACATAAACTGACTACAGCTTGTTGTTCATTATTTCACACAAGTCTTCCTCTCTTTCATATGTTTCATCTCCATCCGTCAGTCGTATTATACTGTCCTTAACTTTCATTTTGCCATTTACAAACCTATAAAATAGTTTTGTCTCTTTTTTACAGTTAGATACAATATCTTTTTCATATTTCCTTTCCTCTTCTCTCCGTACCCTTACATATTCATTTCTTACCTGCTTGTACTCCTCCCAAGTCCTTTCACTATACCTTCTGCTCACTTTATTCCATGCTTTTCTTCTTGCCTCTTGTGCCATCCTACATCTGTTGTTGTTGTTAAACCATTCATTCTTCCTTTCCACAGCTGCAGAAAATTTTGGGACATACTTAGTAACTCCTGTTTTATGTACTTCTGTCAAAAACTCATATTTCTCATCAACATTTGTGATCATATTCATTTTACTCCATTCTACATTTTGGAAAAAGTTCCTCAGGGAAGCAAAGTCTGCCTTCCCGTAATTGTATCTATTTTCTCTATGTTTTTCATCTCTTTCTCCTTCTCTTACTCCTACCACGTCCATCTCAATTACAAGATGATCACTTTTACCAAATGGGCATTGGTAGGTTATGTTCCTCACATCATTTGGGTCCTTTGTGAATACTAGGTCGAGCCTGGATGGTTCGTCATCACCCCTAATTCTTGTGTTTTCTTTGATCAATTGGGTTAACATGTTTTCCATCACCAATTCCATTAATTTATTTCCCCATGATTCCTCGTTGTTCCCAGCATCCATACTTTCCCAATCAACTTCTCTACAGTTAAAATCTCCCATTAATATTATTCTATTTCTTCGTTCAATTAACATTTTTAGCCTAATAATGGATTCTCTTATTAACTGTTCGTAATCTTCCTTCATCCATGCCCTAGTTTTGGATGGCATATAAAATACTATTACATCCATTTTTTCTCCATAACTGTCCTCTATTACAACTCCCCAAAGTACAGCCATGGTATTTTCAATTTCTATATTCTTTGCTCTTAAGTCATTACGGGTATATATAATATCACTATACCTCCCCCAAACTTACCTTCTCTGTCCTTCCTCCAAATGTTATAATTGTTCCATCCAAATAATTTTGTATCGACATCTCGGGGCAATTTAGTCTCTACCAAGCAAACAATATCAGGTTTATTTTCATTTAAATAATCTCCAATTTCCCCTTTCTTAGATATTAACCCATCTACATTACTGTACATGATACTCAGATTTGCTGCACCGTTTTTATCTTTACTCGTTCTTCTCTTTTTCATATTCATATCCATCCCCTTTGTTTCCTTCACATCTAGTTCTCCACATACCATTTCCTTGCTTTCATATCCATCACTCTCCAAAAAAAAGTTTTACGTTCTTCCTCTGTCCTCCTGTCATTTTTTACCATTACTTGGTCCTTCAAAGATTTTAAAACTTCTCTTTCTTCTTCATTCAGATCTTTTCTTACTATAATATTTTCCATCCCTGCCTCTTTACTTAGTTTCCAGGTCACCTTAAGTATATCGTTTACTACACCTTCTGATGCCATCTTAATTCTAATTGGTCTTGCTTCCCCTTTCTTATATGGCCCAATCCTCCTTACTTCCTCAATTTCTTTTTCCCACTTATTTCCTTCAGGATCGATCTTGCCCAATGTTTTCCTCACCTGATTCGAGTCTCTCTCGAGTCTCACAGACATAACTTTTTCTTCCTCCTCCCTATTTCCAAATATTATCACACATCTGTTCCTTTCTACTGTTTCTCTCACTATTTTCTCTTTTTTCTTCAATATTTTCACTATATTTTCTTCCATTTTTTTCTTGTTTATTTCCCTTTCTTTCTGAATAATTTCTCTTAAACTGACCACTTCTTTCTGTTCTTCTTCCACATGTGCCCATTTTGCCTTTTGCTCTTCTAACACACTACTTACCTTCTCTGTTTTGTTACTGCTCTCTTCTAGTTTTCTCTTTAATTCAATATTTTCTCATTTCAAATTCTTGATCTCCTGGTTCGATGTCTCATTGGCCTGTATCAAACTCTGTATAGTATTCTCGGTATTTTCAAGCATGTTTCTTGATACTAGATCTTCCACTTTCTTTTCTAGTTCACTAATTCTCATAATCAACATTTTGACCAAATCCATAACATTTGTTTCACTGTCAAATCCTGGAAATTCCAGTTCCCCAATGTTTACACTGACGGCCAAATTTAAGGGCGGTTGCAGTGCTAAACTGAACAGCTGTTCCCAAAATTCCTACAAAACATTCATGTATACTTACTGACAATAGTTCTTTATATTTATGGTAGACTATAATAACTTGCAATACTTCAAATTTTGAACAAGACTGAAGGAGACAAGACGATTCCTGAAAACTACTTAAGGTTGTTGAGAGGTGGTTTGAGACACGTCTTCTCGCTGTGGCTGCTCGTGTGTGTCTGTGTGTGTGTGTGTGTACTGACAGATAAACAGATGAAGATGAATACAGAGAGATACTGGATATTTATGGGTACTATACAGTACATATACTTACATTGCTAAACCTGTAGTTGCCAATGGCAGTATAGTAATCCTTCAGCAGCCTCATCAACATAGCAATCACCTCCGTTGCCAGATGTGCATCAACTTCTGTCTTCACCACGTGATGTGCCTGAGGGCAGACACAAGTTCTACCTGTTATTCTTGAACTTCCAGCTCATGCTGTTCATCTTATCAGAAACTTTTTGTGGCCTAAAGGACCACAGAAATTCTATTGGTTTATTTTGCTACCTCTACAGCAGTGGTTCCCAAACTTTTCCAATCTGTTGTCCACTGGACAAAATACAGTAACATCCATGGCCTCTGTCAACCTCTTCATTTGCAGTTGCCAAGCATCTCTGCTTGAATGGGCATGTTGATATAAAATTCTAACAATTCTGGTGATTAAACAGAGATGCACTGAATGCATGTCAAAGAATACTGAGAAAGTGAACTGAACACCCACAAGTTTCTGATGAACATACATTTTTGCTACCAGCTGTGTAATTGTTGGCTGAGAAACAGCGAGCTCAAAGAAGAGATCATCTTAGACATGGAGGTGATTACTTTCTGGGTTTAATTCTAAACAGCCTGGAAAACTGTTCAGCAAACAGGTATATTAGACTAACAAAAACATACAGACAGCCAGTATGCTGTAGCATTCTGGACTCACCCCAAACTCTTGGCTCTTTTTTTCCCTTCTCTTCCTATTTTCCCCCATCTTTCCAGTCACTTTTTATCACACTTCTTTTCAATTCAGGTGACTCTACACTGAGTGATATGCCTAATGGTTTCCTGTAATCATGGAAACCATCTACAATGCTGGGTGGCAACCATATAACCAAATAATGAGACAATATGGAGCTTACTAGAGTGCCCCTGTTAACTGGGTGGAGACACAAATGTGGCATCCAACAAGGAACCAAATCTCCTCACTCTTCCCAAAACCTTGTTGTAGTGTGGTGTTGTCTGACACACGGGAACACTGGTTCAGTGCAAGGGATGGCCATGCAGGGGCAAATGCTTGCTGCACTGATTGATGGGAAAGCTTGGCCAGTCGGACTCAGGTTATTCAACAACAACAACAATCCCAAACTCTGCATGGATCTTCTTTCAGGCTGTTCTATGACAACCGAGTCACTTCAAAAATAAGAATTTATCTTGCACTGACTCCAGGCATGCAATGCACAAGACAGATGAAAGAAAAAGGATTTTTTTTTTTTTAATACTGCCTCAGCAAATAATTACACATTTTCATCAGTAATTCATCCACATACTTACGAATATCCCAAGGAAAACACTATGACTCTCTAGGGGGACCTCAGATCCATGTCTGGAAGCCTATGTTCTGGATCAGTGTATGCTCCATTTCACTAGGCGTGCCTTTATTTCTAATACTTTTGTACTTTCAGTTCCCATTTTGGATCCTACTTCATAAAATCTTCAAATAACATTAATAACTAGAGAGACACTCACTGGAGCACATCACTCCAAAAAAGGCAACATAATTTCCAAACCACTCTTCATACTGGGTTAGGTTTTCTAATCACTGATTAGGGTTTCACAAAAAAATGTTTTCTGGATCCAGAATCTGTAAAACAAACTGGATTGGTCCCAAAAGTTAA
Organism: Birgus latro; assembly: GCA_018397915.1. NCBI lineage: Eukaryota > Metazoa > Arthropoda > Malacostraca > Decapoda > Coenobitidae > Birgus > Birgus latro. The sequence continues at coordinate 10,036 of JAGKTI010022255.1, read as the reverse complement.
TCGATTGTTCCCTGGGACATGGGCTATTTACCCACAAAATTTGGTCCAAATCTCTCTTTTAGTTTTTTAGTAATCCTGCGGCAAACTAACAAACAAAGAAACAGAGGTGAAAACCACCACCTTTGGCTCTCCTCTCCTTTCACTGATCCACCTGGTGAACAAGCCTATATCTTTTATATCCTTAATGACCTAGAGCAGCTTGTACAGCACCCTACCTGTAACCCAGACTGCCTTGGAGAGAGTTCCAACATACTTGACCTCTTCCTTACAACTAATCTTTCTGCTTACACTGTTAATCTTTTCTCTAGGTTGGGCTCCTTCGATCATAACCTCATTACTTTAACCTGTCCTATCACTCCAGTACAGCCTGTGGACCCTCCAAAGAAACATCAACTGTGATACTTTGGAGCTGTGGATAGGGAAGCCTTCAGGCAGTACTTCTTTGATTTTCCCTGGAATGATTATTGCTTCCATGGGTGGGAGCCATCTGAGTGTGCCTTGTGCATTACAGAGGTTATTCTCTCAGGCATGGAAGCATACATTTTGTTCTCATATCCATTCACTAATGCAAGAAAGCCTTGGTTTAATCACGCTTGTTCTATTGCTGTCCACAACAAGAAGAGGGCCTATAAAAGGTATTAGAGCCAACACATCCCTGAATCACATCTCTTTTATGTTTGTGCCCGGAATTGTGCTAAGTCTATTCTTCGCTCTGCTAAAAATAATTTCATCCATACTAAATGCTCTCAGACTCTCCAACTCATATTCTTCCTGCTCCTTCTGGCACCTTGCCAAAAACCTTTCTAACAACTTTACTTTATCATCCTTCCCTCCTCTTTTCTACTCTGATGGCTCTGTAGCTATTTCTTCTACTGATAAAGCTGATCTCTTCACTCAGACTTTCTCCTCCAATTCCACCTTAGATGATTTCGGTGCTGTTCCTCCATCACTTCCCCCTCTCTGACTTCCTCATGGCTGACATTAAAATTCCTTTAGCTGATGTATTTTCTGACATCACTGGCCTCAACACTAGTAAGACATATGGGCCTGATGGAGTCTCTCCTGTGTCCTCAAGAACTGTGCTTCTGTGCTTACACCCTGTCTAGGTAAACTCTTTTGTCTTTGTCTTTCAACCTGTACTTTTCCTTCTTGTTGGAAGTTTGCTCTCACTCAGCCAGTCCCAAAGAAGTGTGACCATTCCCAACCCTCTAACTATCGTCCAATTGTTTTAACATCCTGTGTCTCAAAAGTTTTTGAAGTCTATTCTTAAAATAAAAATTTTAAAGCATCTTTCCAAGTCTATTCTTAAAAGAAAAATTTTAAAGCATCTTTCCAATCACAACCTTCTTTCTGATCGTCAGTATGGGTTCCGTCAGGGATGCTCCACTGGTGATCTTCTCACCTACCTTTCAGATTCCTTGTCATCCTCCTTTCACGACTTTGGTGAAAGCTTTGCCATTGCACTTGACATCTCAAAGGCTTTCAATTGAGTCTGGCATAAATCTTTAATTTCCAAACTGTCCTCCTACGGTTTCTATCCTTCTATCTATGCCTTCATCTCTAGCTTCATTTCTGGTCATTCTATAGCCGCTGTTGTAGATGACCATCATTATTCTCTCAGATCTATCAACAGTGGTGTTCCTCTGTCCTATCACCAACTCTATTCCTTTTATTCATCAATTATCTTCTAAGCTGTACATCTAACCCTATCCACTTGTACGCTGATGATCCCACCCTTCACCTTTCCATTCGGTTCCTGCAACATCCATCTCAGCAGTTACTTCAACAAACAAGGGATGAGGCTATGGCACACCTAAAGTCTGACTTGGCTCATATCTCTGACTGGGGCAGAAATAATCTTGTAGTTTTTAACGCATCAAAGACTCGGTTTTTACACCTATCAACCCAACAAAAAATTCCACAGAAGTACACACTAAAGTGTAATAATATCCAACTCAATCCTGCATCATCCTTGAACATGCTTGGAGTTTCATTCACTCTGTATTTATCTTGCAAAGATCATATTACATCTCTTGTCAAACCTGTTTCCAAGAGATTAGGTGTGCTAAGCCGACTTCATACAGCTCTTCTCAATAGGGTGGAGTCAAAGGCTTTTTGTCTCATTGACTCTCCTCCTCATACTGGCTCCCTTCATCCTCTGACTCTTCGCTGCACTGATGCCTCTTTATCTCTTTTCTATTGCTACTTCCATGGTCATTGCTCCTCTGGACTGTCTGCTTGCATCCCTTCACCTCTATGACAGGTGCAACAAACTCTCATCCCTTTTCTGTCCAACTCTCTAATGCAAGAGTTAATTTTTACTCCCAGTCTTTCAGGAGGAGTAGACTGTAGCACCAATCAACCAGGGCAGTGCTCCCGAGGTGGATGGTAAGCTGGTGATGGAGAGAGCTGGAGCTCCCATTTCACCAGCCCTCAGGACTCAATCCTGACCATCTCCCTTTGCTGGACATTTTCAGTGATCATTTGCACAGAGAGTATGCCATCATACTCTCTTAATACCTCTATCTTCAACTGTCTACACCACACTACATGCACATAAGATATCACACCTTCTTTTCACACTATCTTAGCAATGGCCGGTGCAATAATACTGTCAAAAGAGGTGGTACCTCAGATTGCCACCACCGGCAGGGTAAGGCTGGCAGCACAGGGTCCTCCCGGTTACCATCATGCAACTGTGCCGGCAGCAACTGTTGCAATTTCCAATCTTGCTCGTCAGCGGAAAAGTGAAGGTGCGGCCTTATTCTTTACCAATATCCGTGGCCTTTGGACCAACCTGAATTCAGTTCATTTTTTCCTACAGTCCATATCCCCTCTGGCCTTATTCCTCATAGAACCACAAATTTCACCCTTTACTGAAATATCCCCATTTTGTTTTCCTGGTTACCATCTTCTCACAAACTTCTGTAACAAGGAGGGCACTTGTTGTTATATAAAATCTCAATGTGCAGTTCATATTATCTTAAACTTCACCTCATCCAATTTTGATTTCTCATTGTACAAACTTAATTATCTAAATATTACCAAATATATCTGTGTAGTCTATTGCTCCCCCAATGCCTCTTCAGAACCCAGTGTTCCACGCAGCTGAGTAACCTCAACCTTGCACTTAGTACTGAAATTACCGTTTTGGGTGATTTTAACGTACATAATGTTGACTGGTTATTGCATTCTGCCAAGACTGACAATGCTGGTCTACAGTGCGAGCTGTTTGCAGAATCATTTAATCCCACGCAGATGGTAAAGCAACCAACCAGAATACCAGATAATCCTGACCATAATGCCCATCTCTTGAATCTATTCCTGACAAATAATCCAGATCAATACAGGATAAAGATACTGGCACCACTTGGATCCTCTGACCACAATCTCATCAAAGCCTCATTAATTAGCCCCCCCCCCCCACAAACCTCCCCGTACTGAACCTGTCAGGGTGACTCGATGGCACTATGACAAGGCAAACTGGGATGGATTTAGAAATTATCTTGCTGAAATTTCATGGCAGTCTTTCTACTCTAGTGATGCCAATTCTACCCAGTCCCATATTAGTGATTTAATACAAGCTGGTATGGATTTGTTCATACCAGATCAACAGTTCACTAAAAGATCGAACTCTCCAAAATGGTTTGATAACAACTGTGCAAGAGCAACAGCCCAAAAGTCATCAGCATACACCACTTACTTAAAATCAAAAACATCTGAATCACTCTGTCAATTTAAAATTGCTAGAAACCATGCAAAAGCTGTAAAAAATCTTGCTAAATTAAACTTTCTTCATAATCAAGCATCAAAACTACTTAACAACCCTAATGACAATAGAATATTCTTGTCAACTCTTATTTCTTTCAATAGTAACTTTAACAAGACATCATCCATTCCCCCACTAAAATCTTCAGATGGCAACATTAAAAATGACTCACATAGGAAAGCAAATAACTTTGCCAGTACATATGCCAGAAATTCTACCTTAGAGGAAGTCAGCCAGAATGTTCCAGTATTAGAACTTGACTCTCCCAAAACTGATCCACTTAAAATACAGACAAGATACGTAAAATCCATCCTAGACAATTTACCTACCAACAAAGCTCCAGGCCCAGATGGAATTCCTCCAATTGTTTTGAAAAAGTGTTCCCCAGAACTTGCACCTGTTCTTGCTAAACTATTCAGATAATGCATTTGTACTTTTTCGTTCCCTAATTCATGGAAAGAAGCCAATATCCACCCAATTCCAAAGAAAGGAAGTTCCTCTGACCCCTCTGATTACAGACCAATAGCTGTCACATCTTCTCTTGGTAAAGTATTCGAATTTTTTATCAACAAGCACATAGTTAAACACCTTGAATCCAACAACTTAATTAGCAATAAACAGTATGGTTTTTGCCATGAAAGATCCACCATTGACATACTCAATCTCCTGACTCATACCATCCATCAATCAATCGACCTATGTGGAGAAACTAACGCAGTAGCCCTTGATATTTCTAAGGCTTTCGACAGAGTATGGCATCGTTCCAAGCTTAACGTCTTTGTTCCTCTGCTTGCCTCATATCTCAGCAACAGAAAACTAGAAGTAAAAGTAGATGATGTACATTCCAATTTCCACTCAATTCACACTGGTGTGCCACAGGGATCAGTTCTGGCACCAACCCTGTTCCTGGTTCATATTAATGATCTCTTGTCTGTCACCCACAATCCCATCCATTCACATACAGTTGACTCAACATTTCACAGTTCATTCACACTCAAGACACCCATTTATAAAGTCTGATATCTCCAATTCTCAACTCAGCACAGCCACCTCCATAAAGCAAGACTTATCTGATCAGTGAATGGGAACAAAACAACCATGTCTCATTTAATGCTAGTAAAACCAAACATATACAACTTACTAATAGACAGATATTGCCTGATTCATATATTACCTTCAATGCTACTAATATTCCCATCTCCAAAAGTACTGAAATTCTCGGCATCTCACTTAACAGTGCCCTCAGCTGGACCTCTCATGTCAGACCACTTGCTAAAACCACCTCAAAGAAACTTGGATTATTATACAGAGTCCATAACTTCTTCACTGACGAGCAGATACCTATAATTTACAAGAGTCATGTACGCTCTCAGCTTGAGTATTGCTCACCCTTGTGGAATGGATGTGGAGAGGTTGCATTAAAACAACTAGACAAAATTCAGAAGAAAGTTGTTGGAATTATTAATAACCCTGCTATTACAAATAATCTACCTCCTCTACAAGTAAGAAGGAATGTTGCCTCCCTTGCATTATTTTACAGATATTTTTATGGCAAATGCTCAGACGAAGTTGTGTCCATTGTGCCAACTCTCCATGCCTTCCCTTGTGCTACATGGGCATCTGGCAGCGCTCATGACTGGAATGTCACACAGCCATATTGCAGAACTTCCGCCTATCAGAATTCTTTTATTCCCCAAACTGCATCTCTCTGGAATTCACTTCCTCAGAGTTGTTTCCCTCCAAACTTCAGCCTACAGCTGTTCATGTCTAACTGTTACAGATATTTCATGAATGGAGGACACCAGTAATCTGGCGTATGGATTTTTTTTTCTTTTTAATTCATTTGATTTCCTTCCTCTCTTCTGTTATTTCAAAAATTTATATATATATGCAACACGTCAACTCTGGAACTGTCTCTCTCTGTCTGTATTTCCTACTTCCTATGATCTCCAGTCTTTCAAGCGCAGTGTGTCCAGGCATCTCTAAATGAATGGATCTTGAATCTGGCTTTCTTTTGTATTGCTTTCATTTTTTTTCTAGAAATGAACTGTTTTGCAGACTCCTAGCCTTTGGTTCCTTCTTCCTCACATTAAAAAAGAAGAAAAAAAAAACTCCTTGCTGGAGAGAATAATAATAATATCAATAACAATAATAATCATACTAATAACCAGTTTCATATTTACTTATTGTATAGCCACAATAAGGAAGCTTCACCATAACTATTTATGGTACATAAAGTATGAAATTTTGGCATCATAAACAAGTCTGTGACCTTCAGACGTAGTTAAAGGTCATTCAAATTTGGAACATGTACTTAGATTAACCTAAGTTAGCTTATTGTGTAATATCAACATGATCTGAAGAAAAAGGTGTGGAAGAACACATGGGTATGCTTTACATCTGCTGAGGATCAAAAATTGGCAGATGAATACAGGACCACAGTAGGGGAAGAGTTAGAATCAGTTAACTGAAATTAAATAGACCTGGACTGCCTGTAGAATGCATATAGGGATTGTTTAGCTAGGAATGCTAAAACGGTTTGTAGTGTGGCAAGAATAACAACAAACAAGAAAGGTACTGCATGGTGGGAGGAAGAGGTTAAAGAGCAGTGGAGGAAAAGAGGAAGAAGTGGCTAGAGTGGTAACTGAACAGGGGTTATACTGAAATAAGAACTGAATATTTTGAAAGCAAGAAGCATGTAAAAAGATTAGTGAAGTGGAAAAAGATGGGGGCAAATGATGATCTAGGAAGAAAAATGAATGCAAATTTCTCTGACACTAGGAAGTTATTCTAGGAAGAGGTGTGGAAATGTAGAAGTGACAGCAGAAAGAAACAGAAAGTGTGAAGGATGTAAGTGGTAGATTATTAACCCATGGGGATGAAGTAAGGACCAGATGGAAAGAATATTTTGAAAGCCTGATGAATGGGAATAGCAAGAGCATAGCCACTGTAAACATGATTGGTTCTGGGTGTGTGCAGAGAAGGAATGCATTGATAGGAAATGTGAAACATGCACAGGTGAAGAACGTTGTGAAATGGCTGAAAAATGAGAATGCAGCTGGGGCTCATAAGGTGTCTGCAGAGATGATTAAGTGTAGTGGAAAGAGTGGAATGAAGTGCTTGTTGGAGATATGCAAGAAGGCATGGATGAGTGAAACTGTGCCAGCAGAGTGGAAAAAGGCAGTGATTGTACCCCTGTACAAAAATGAAGGTGAGTGAAGAGAGTACAAGAATTATCGTGGCATAAGTTTATCGAGTGTGGTAGGGCAGGTATATGTAAGAATTACTATAGAGAAAGTAAGAGAGATATCAGAAGTCCTGGTGAGTGATGAACAGGGTGGCTTCACCCCTCCGTGGCCACCGGTGTCGAATGATGTTTAGCTGATAAATGGGCGCAGGCGTCATTTGAGCGCGGCCTAAGAAAAAATGGCAAAAATTTTTGGGAAGTGAGCGAACATTCTGAATGTCTTCAGACTGACCTACACTACACCCCCATACATCCCATCATGCAGTTCAGAGCCTGCTGCTGTAATGAGTGGATTTTCTATTTTTTTGCTCGTGGTCATACCTAAACTAGCACAACTACACCCATTATCTCGACCCAGACAGAAAATATCATCTTTCTCCTCCCTTGTGAAACACACAACACCCTGTTTGCGATTATGAATAAATACTGGCATTAAAAAAAAATACATGATAATAAGAGAAAAATATATTTTTGTCTTGGCATCTTTACCTATTTGCTCAGGTTTGTTGTACTGGTTTGAATCAAAGAGAAAATATATTTTTGTCTTGGTATCTTTACCTATTTGCTCAGGTTTGTTGTACTGGTTTGAATCATTCAATACAGTGCGACTTGTAGAAAACTGTGAAAACTTTTGAGAAGTGAACGAACATCTGGGACATGAGACTGACCTTCACTTCACACTCTAACACCTCAATTGTCCATTCATCACCTGCTGCTGTGATGAGTGGATGTATGTCTTTTTCACTCATGGCCATGCCTAAAAGCACATAGTTATACCCATTATCTCGACCCAGACAGAAAATATTATCTTTCTCCTCCCTTGCAAAACACACACAACCACCTTGTTTACAATTATAAGTAAACACAGGCATAAACAAAAAAGACACAAAAATAAAAAATAAAATAATTTTTGTTTCGTATCTTTACCTATTTGCTCATGTTTGTTGTACTGTTTTGAATCATTTTCTATATTCTGTGCCTTTTACAAGCATAACAAGAAGCTTTTCCACGTTCATATGATGCTTTCGTAGGTGAAAAGGCATCCCTTCCCTTCCTGCTAATCATCTCGTGTGAGGTGCAAATGGCAGTTGTCTCGGATTTCAACCCTCACTGTCCAGCCTGTACACCCAAGGGATGACGTTTATCTCATTTAGATCTAAAAACAGAAACTCTCGCCTCTCTTTTCCTACAAGCTCCACCACCCAGATCACAAAAATAAGTCGGTACTACCATAAACTCAATAAACACCAAAAAATGCAAAATATTCATAATAAAAAAATTTTAATTCAAACCTCGCGTATTATTTACTGAAAAACTTAAAATATACATATCTAGTCATTTCACACCTTTTCAGCACCACTGACAATGTTTTTTTTTTTTTTTAGAAAAAAGTGCGATGTTGCATCACAGCAATACCTACGTGACTAGTATCAGCAGCCTAAATTTACGCAACTTCCTCGTTCGATTGCATACCACAGGATGGGTCTAGGAAGCTGAAACTTGCACTGCCAGGTGCATCGGAACTTCCTCTTCAATATGTCAGGGAAAAAGAAAAATCAATTTTCAAAACTTCAGAAAATGGCCACGGCGTCGGCCAGGGGCACACATAAAATTCCAGACCTACAGCTTCGGAGGAGTTAAGAAGTGGCAGTGTATGTGTGGATCAAATATTTGCAGTGAGACAGATGGTGGAGAAGGCTTGTGAGAAGGACTATAAGGTGTTTATGGCATTCATGGATCTGGAAAAAGCATATGACAAAAGAGACAGAGAAACACTGTGGAAGATTTTGAGCATGCATGTTGTAGAAGGTAAGCTGCAAAGTACAGTCAAGAATTTCTATCATGATAGTGAAGCATGTGTAAGGGTAAATAGGCATCTAAGTGAATGGTTCAAGATCAGTGTGGGCATGCAACAAGGTTGTGTGATGTCCCCATGGCTGTTCAATATATACAGTATATGGATAGGGTGATGAGAGAAGTAAAAACACTAGTAATGGAGAGCGGAATGACGTTGGTAATGAATGGTGACGGATGGAATATCTCAAATTTGTTGTATGGTGATGATCCGATACTACTAGCAAACATCAGACAAGAACTTGGTAGACTTGTACAGAGTTTTGCTGAAGTCTGTGAGCGTCGTGCCTTGAGAGTTAATGGAGAAAAGAGTAAAGTGATGGTTATTGAGAGAGATGGTGACTCCCAGTGTGATGTCACAGTGAGAGAGACTGGAATTGGTGAGAGAGTTCAAATACCTGGGTACAGTGATAGAAATGAGAGGAAATGAGCAAAAGAAGTGGAAAGTAGAGTGACACAAGGTAGGAAAGTAGCTGGTGCTATGAAGGCCTTGATAAGAAACAAAGGCTTGAGTGTTGCAGCTGGACGTGGCTAACATGAAGGAGTGTCAGTGCCAACTCTAACATATGGATGTGAGACTATGGCGTGGCATGAAAATGAAAAGTCAAGAGTGAGAGCAATGGAGATGGGACTGCTGAGGAATACATGTGGAGTATAGAGAGTGGGCAAGGATACGAAATAATGAGATTCGTGGAAGATGTGGAGTGAGGAAGTCTGTGGACACCAGAATTGAAAAGAGTGTACTGAGATGGTATGGTCATGTGGAGAGAATAGATAACAGCAGAGTAGTGAAACAGGTATATCTGAGCGAATATGAAGGAGAGAGGAGGCAAGGTTGGCCAAGGAGAAGATGGAGGGATATTGTGGATGAGTGTGTGAGGAAAAGAGGTTTGGAAGTCAGTGACGCTAGGGGACTGATAAGAGATTGAGCTGGCTGGATGAACATTGTGAGGAGAAGCACATGATCAAGGGTTTCGCACCCCTTTTAAATGTGACAGCGTCCGGATTGACTCTATCGGATACGTTTATGTAATGCTACAGTATGTGATGAATATTTTTTGTGTATCAGATAATGCCAGGATTCCAGGGACTTGAACGGTGAGTTAGTGGAAGTGTGGCCCATTGGACTGGGGAAATTTGGGCTCTCTGGACACTGCTACTCCTCA
>JAGKTI010022254.1:0-15348 GCA_018397915.1 Birgus latro | reverse complement strand
TCTACCTGCAAATGAAAAAGTGAACCAGAACAATTATTTGGAGCTATTATGTGATGTTTTAAGTGACCCTTTTGATAAAACCAAGGCAAGAGTATTTATGCAAGATTCTGCCCCTGCACATGTTGCAAAGTCAGTGAAACAGTGGCTAACAAACTGTGAGTTTCCCTTTATTCGAGATTGGCCTGGAAACAGCCCAGATATCAATCCCATTGAGAATTTATGGGCGCACATGAAGCGGCTGCTGCGTAGTATGGACACATCATCTTTGCCTAAACTTGAGGCTGCAGTCAAGCAGCTATGGAGCAGTTTCAGTCTGTCTGTTCTGCAAAACTACGCCATCAGTCTCCCCAGATGCCTTAAGAGGATAATAAAGGTGAAGGGGAATGCCAGTAAATACTAAATTCAATGGTGAGAGTTAATTTATTTGTTTCTCCTTGCTAACCACAAGAATGTTTTCTTTTTTTAAGATGGCGTCAACACTTTCCACACCTACTGTATATATATATATATATATATATATATATATAATGGCATGCACATAGTGAATATGATATTTACATGGCTCCCCTAAATTGTGGGAGCAATTCATCTTATATTTTCATGAGTATAGAAGTAAAAAATTAATATTAATACAAAAGCAGGTAATTAATACTAATACTATGAGAAAGAATAGACTTTGGCACAGTTTTGGCACTTAAGTAGGCTCTTTGGTGAGGATATCCTGGTCTCACTCTGCTTCAACTAACAAAAGAGTTTGTGAACTGGTCTTTTAATGAAGGTGATGGTTTGAGCACATTTACCTTGGTTATCCAGCTTTGAGTCTGACACCATTACCTTTACTTTTCTTATATGACCATCTTCATCAGGAAGAGCTTCTACTGTTTTTCCCAACTTCCAATTAATTCTTGCCAAAGTTTCATCTTTTACAATTACTATGTCATTTACTTGGAAGTTTCTACGTGGCTTTACTAATTGATTTTTCAATTGGAGGGATTGGAAGAATGCCCTTTTCCATCTTGACCAAAACTCATTTGCTAAGTACTGCACTCTATGCCAGCGCTACCCTGTCATAGCTGCCTGGAAGAGGAAGTACGACTTTAGATTTCATGGTCAATAACATATTGGGTGTCAGTGGTTCTATGTGCTCAGGAGAGTTCAGTGTGTCTACAGTTAAAGGGTGACCGTTTACTATGGATTCTGCTTCTATCATGATTCACGAAAGTTCTTAATGATTCATCATCCATCTGAGACCTATGCTTATCAAGCAATACTGAAAGTACATTTCTCACTGTACGTATTTGTACACCCGTCTACGCCCTAGGGGAGCTGCCTGCCCAGTTCTTAACCGTCGGTCACCTCTAGCCATCATCGGAGCTCCCCTGCAAGGAAGCTCCTCCGACCTCAGATGAACCAACTCACCCGGGCCATCCCTCTCATGGATAGACAGTTGTTTACATAGGGAGGAGACTGCTGCCATAATCTCTCTCCAGTTTAACTCCTGAACTCCTCTTTGCTCCTCATCCCTGACAATGGTTAGCCTTCTCCTGTGACTAATACCTTCTTCACCTTACAGAGTCACACCTGCATCTCTCATTTCACCCTCCGCACGGGCAAGGCTTCCCTGGTGTTGCTGGGAGCCAGCTGAGGTTCTCTCCTCCACGAGGGCCCGGTGAGCAGCGGACTTTCTTCGGGATTTGATTGCCTCGAGAGATCAGTTTGGGAAAGTCCAACAGCAGCTGATTGATGTTACGGGCTGCTGCTGGACTCTCTCTCCAGACCTTTACCTCCTTGGAGGCCAGGAGCCAGGCCTCAGCTTCGGTCCACTTGGCCTTTGATCTTATTGGCTCCTTGTTAGCGAAGTAGTGGTCTAGGTGAGCACTGCAATAGTGCACAACCAGGCCCTTTTTTGCTGTAAATAAATGCTCACAGACAGGGCAAGCAAACTCCCCAGCGTTTGCATTGCTGCTAGGGCCCGACTCACTACTAGACTACATGGTGGCTATATATGACGCTTGTCAACGCTCTGAGACTCAATATCGAGCGGGACCCTGATGATGTAGTGTGGATATCATTTGCCTCTTGTTGCAGCCTTTAAAAGGTGACAGCAAGAGCATGATGTACTGACTCTGCCACATGGAGGCCGTATCCAGAGAGAATGGATACTGCAGTTGACCTCCCTGTCTGCTCTCCTGACTGTCTCCTGGACTGTACGTGGGTGGTTGTGGAAGATCTCCATGGAAGTGATCACTTCCCCATCCACCTTACTGTTGCAGTATCTAGCCCCTGTTGCCGTCTCCCTAGGTGGGGATTGCATAAGGCAGACTGGTCCCTTTTCTCTTCTTCAATATCTGTTAATGTCTCAATTGAAGACTTTCCACATACTGATGAGGCAGTTCCGTTCTTTATCTCCATTCTGCATTCTGCTGCCCTTTATGCTATTCCTAATACCTCTGGCACGTATTCCTATCGACCTGTTCCATGTTGGAATAAGGATTGCAGTGTTGCTGTACGTGCTTATAAGTTAGCTTTCTCTGTTATCTTAGATGCAGGACAGAGCATTATCTTGTTGAGTTCAGGAGGGCACGGGGTAAGGCTCGATAGGTACTCAAACAAGCTAGGTGGGACTCTTGGATGGCTTATGTGTCATCTGCAAACTCAAAGATGCAAATGTCTCAGGTGTGGAAGATGGTGCGAAAGATTTCAGGAAAATTTACTCAAGGCAGGTCCCCTGTGCTGATGTCTAATGGTGAGCCTGTTGGTGACCCTGCAGTTGTGGCCGATATTTTTGCATCTGCCTTTGCAGTGGTCAGTCAGAGATACTAGCTCCCCAATTTTTGCCAGGCATCGGGAGGTTGAGGAAGCAAGGGTGCTAGACTTTCGTTTAGAGAACGTGGAGTCTTACAACTTCCCTTTCTCTCATCATGAACTCCAAGATTGATTGATTGAATATAACTAAAATCTGTTGGTGCAACTGCCAGGGTCATATGCTGTTGGACAACAAGGTAAAAAATGCCACAAAAAATATGTGCATTTTCAAAATAAAGTTAATACTCATTATTAGAAATACAACACGAATAATTGCATATGTTATAAAATACCAATGACTTATAAATGTTGAAGAAGGCCCACCTCCTGAAGAAAACTAAAAACATCAATAAAATCACTGGAGGTTCCACCAAGCATCGAAGACAGTCAGTAGGCACCATCTGCCCCCTTATGTCTACAGAGGAATCTTTGACTTAGGTCCCCCAGACTTGGACACTCGACTAGCAAGTGACGGAGAGTAAGGGGAACAAGGCAATCATCACAGTACGGTTGAGTCCCACCACTCAAGAACCCATGCGTAAACCAAGAGTGCCCAATGCGAAGCCTGGTAGGAGCCACCTCCAAGTGCCGAGGCATAGAGGGGAGAACCCTCGGCACAATCACTTTCTGAAAAAATTCTTTCAGCTTATTATGAGCAACACCATCTCACTGTCTCTGCCAACACCTACAAATTGCGTATCGCAAGAAAGGTGCTACGTCAGAAGCAGGAACTGGATAGTTGGTAGGTGGCTGTCGAGATGATGCAGCTTTAGCTAGGGTATCTGCCTTCTCATTACCCATCACGCTAACATGTGCAGGAACCTAACAGAAATCTACACAATGGCCATGACGACCAAGAAGAACAAGCCATTCTAGAACTGATAAAACCAATGGATGGGATGCATTAAAAGACTCTACTGCAGAAAGAGCACTACGGGAGTCACTAAAAATCACAGAAGCAGATTGGGGGAGAGTAAAAATAATTTGGAGAGCAAATAAGATTGCGGTCAGTTCTGCCATATACACTGAAGCAACACGGGGAAGGCTACCCCCTTACTGAAGGAAGGGAAGACAACACCAAACTCTACTCCAGTATCAGTCTTAGATCCATCAGTATAGATAGGGATAGAACCCTTATGTCTGGAGGCATGCTCTAAAACGAGAGAGAGGGACACCTGAAAGGGAAATAACGCCTTTTTTCCAATGATGGACCTACAGAATGTTACACGAGGTAGTAGTCAGATTCGGGATCCGATGTGGACAGACGGCCAGTCTTGGAACAGAAAGGGCTAATATAACAGATCGGACCATGTAACCAAAAGGCTTCGGGAAACACGGACGGGAATCATAAACAGATGACTGGATCCTGGGAAACAATGGCACATGAAATACTGTAAAGTCTGGGAGGCGGTGAAGACAATACCATCTAATCATCAATGACTGTTGACGCAAAGCCAATGGGAGGACATCAGCATCCACCAACAAACTCGCAATCGGGGATGACCTGAATGCTCCAGTTGCCAATCGTACACCAGCATGAGGCACAGAATCCAGTATCTGGAGACGGTCATCGGTTACAGAGGAGTAGACCTCACACCCATATTTAACTCTTGATAGGATAAGAGATCTATGCAAGAGAAGGAGGGTTTGACAATCAGCATCCCAAGAAGTATGGCCGAAAATCATCGGAAGACTCAAAGCATTAATACAAGCTGCCTTCAAAAAACGAAAATGAGGAACCCAGGTTAATCGTCTGTCAAACAGAAGACCCCAAAACCGAGTCTCTTCCACACGGGATATCCTTTGACCATAAAGATACAAGTCAGGGTCTAGGTGAACCCCCTGAAGATGACAGAAATGCATAGCCACTGGCTTTTTTAAAGAAAAATGGAAGCCACGAGACTCAGCCCACTCAGAAATTCTATTAAGAGCCAGCTGCAACTTCCTCTGTATCAGAGACATCCTCCGAATAAAACTGAGAGGTCATCTATGTATAATAAGCCTCGCACACCATTGGGAAGTACACTTATTACACTGTTGATGGTCACAGCAAATAGAGTAACACTAAGGATCCTCCCCTGTGGTACTCCATCTTCAAGTGCATGAGCATTAGAAAGCACTCCTCCCACTCAAGCCCTTAAAAAACGATTAGATAAAAATTGCTGAATAAAAATAGGCAAGCTCCCACTAACAGCAAATTCATGAAGTGAAAGTAAATGCCAAGACGCCAGGCAGTGTCGTATGCCTTTTCCAGATGGAAGAAGACAGTAACTTGGTGTTGGTAAGTGGAGAAAGCCTCATAGACAGAAGATTCCAATGACAGTAGGGCATCAGTGGTAGATCGCATTTTACGAAAAACTATACTGGACGGGTGATAAGTAATTGCCCCTCTCCAAATACCACATGAGCCGACCATTTACCATTTTCTCCAACACCCTGCAGACACAAGAGGTCAGAGAGATGGGATGATAATTTGTAGGCTACAGATGACCCTTGCCAGGCTTGGGGATGGGGATAACTACAGCAACACCCCAAGAAGATGAAAACTAGCCATTACACCAAATTCTATTGCATAGCATCAGTAAAAAGGAAAGGGATTCATCAGACACGATATGAAATATCATCGCACACAGGAGACGAATCATGACATTGTGACAAAGCTGCCTGAAGCTCAAATCAGAAAAGAGGACATTGTAAGACTCTCCCCCTGAAGATGTGAAGCTGGGGCTACAGGCTTCCAAGCGCTGATGTTGACATACTGAAGGCGAATCTGAGTCCTTTTTAGACACACCAGCAAAATGCTGGACAAATGCTTCAGCAACAGCAAAGGGGTCAGTCACAGCCCCATCAGCATCTGATAAAACAGGAGGGGAAGGAACAGGAAATTTGCCAGAAATCTTTCTGACCCAGTTCCACACTTGGGTGAGAGAAGTCCTCGAGTGAAGGGAGGAAACGTACTCCCGCCATGAAGCACGTCTGGCCTCCTTCAACACGCGACGTGCATGAGCACGCGCCCTTCAAAAAGCCATCAAATATTGAATGTCCCCAAGATGGCAGCGACGCCTAGAGAAGGCGACCCGTTTGGCTCTCACTGTAGATTTGCATTCGGGCTCACCAGGGAACCAGACGTTTTGGAAATCAACAAGAAGTCTTAGGAATAGATAAAAGAGATACTGAGAGCATTACATCAGTTATATATGCCACTACCTCATCAGCACTACGAAAACTGTCCACAGTGCGGTCATTGGAACATAATCCCCTGAAGAGTGGCCAGTTCGCTTTATCCAGGCGCCAACAAGGAAGATGACATTGTGGCTCACATTCAGCAGAAGTTAAAACAACTGGGAATTGATCACTGCCATGTAAATCTGGCAACACACCTCACTTAACCAGAGGTGTCCCGTCGACGTATGGGTACGTCGCAACATTTTGTCGCAGCTAGAGCCATCGACGTACCCATAGGTTACGCAGTTACAAGGTCATTCATTTGCACAATTCTCAAGTTTCACGGGTGATTTTTGGTAGGCATATATTGGAGACCTTCCTCTATCTGCTGTCAAGTAGGGATACTGCCTGGCTCCACCTGACCCCCCCTCCCCCCTCCCCTCCACACTCGGCAATTCACCTGGTGGAGGACAAAGAAACAAAGAAGCTAGAGCAAGAAACAAACAGAAGTGATGAGGGGGTAATGTCGTAAAGGAAGGTGCCATATGTGGATGTATTTGGTGACTGAACATTGCTTCTATTGCCTATATAATTGTGTGAAAACCAATATAGTCTTGTGCTACACATAAATTCGTACCAAATAAATAAATATATAAATACATAATTCAAAGTGGCTGGAATTAGTTTACCCTCCCATAGTTCGTTTTCTCTGAGGCCAGATACCCTGAGTGAGAACAAAAGGTAAGGCTGACTCATCACCTGTAGCACCATTTATAGGCTCAGGAGGGCGATTTCTCTATGAATTCTCGATGTTTCTCACCAAAAGCGAAGGTTTGAGCAAAAAAAAAAAAAATCCGAAATTGCTCGGGACTGGGCGGTATCGGAGGTAGGAAATCGGTCGGGATGTGACGAGTTCAAATCCAAATAGCAGTAGCTAAGCACTGAGATAAATTAATGGCCGTGAAAACCAGTCGACTATGAAAGTAGTATGTCGTTTCACCTGAATTCAACACCCCCAACTCCTCATCCTCCACCAAAGAAGACAACATAGCACCTCTAGGGTTGGTTATACTGTCACCCCACATTGGGTGACGACCATTCAGATTGCCCAGTAAAAGAAAGGGGGATGGGAGGTCACTAACAAGGCGAACAAGATCTACCTTCTCAACAGAAGCACTTGGAGGGAGATAAAGACTACACAATGTATACTGACGGCAAAGGAAAATCTGTATGGCAACAGCCTGCAGTGGAGCTGAAGGACTCACATAAGTGAATGGAACATCACAGCGAACTAGGAGAGCAGCACCACCTTTATGTCCTTGGCCAAGAAGAGGATCAGAATAAAATACGTGGTAACCAGGAGAGCTGGAAGGAGCAGCATCCCCAACCATGGTTTCCTGGATGCATATTAGGGTGGATCGAAAATGGAGGGCTTGAACCTTTTTTCGGAAATTCGACATGTAATAGTGTGGGAAATATGGGCCAGGCAAAGATATTCCATGTGTTAAAATTCTGTTAGTCTAATGTAATATTTTCAGGTGCCCCAACACTATTGAAAATGTGATTTTTTTTTTTAAATAGTAAGCAATTTGCTACAATCTATATCTTTGCAGGTATTTCAAAATACCAGACACAAACACTGAAGGGGTTACTTGCCAATGTAATCTGAGAGCCTTTATTCCTTCATAACTGATTCTTTCTGCAGGTACACAGCTCTTATTTTATCTTAAATATGATTAAGATAATCCAGAGCTCACCACGAGGAGGTGGCTGTGTGTCGAGCTCCACCCATGCCCTTCCCAACCACCCATCCTTGGGCATGAGTTAGTCGGATTGCATTCTGTTCCTGCTTATACTGTGAAGTGAGCTTTACTCTCAAATGATGGTATCTTGGCACGGGATTCAAGTCTTGATCTTATGTATCCATTTCTTGCCTCATACCCACAGACCTTTAATGATGCATCACTCACTTCTATAATAATCCTTTTCACTGCTTGAGTATGGCATGGATATGTCTCAAATGTTATTCTACTATTGTTGGCAATGTGGTATTCAATGTCCTCTTCTGTCATGTGTTTTGTTAGTGATGGCTCTGTGACTTTGCTTCACTGCCAGTCAATCAGGTCGATGTACTCCTTAGTTTTAAAGTTAAGAGGAGGTATATTAAAATCTCTTACAGTTTTCTCTTTGTCTTCCTGTATGGAATTCCTTATTCTTCTCCAAGCTAGGTCGCAGTCCCGTGATTCCCCTCCTGGTTATGATAATATTCCTTATGGCTTTTTACGTCACCTTTCTGATGAGTCCCTTTTGTTTTTCTATCTATCTATCTATTGCCAGACGCCTCAATCCCGCACGGGGTGGCCACAAACAAATCGCCTCCATGTCGCTCTGTCCCCCGCCATTTCACTACCCCGCTCCCAACTCACACCCCCTTCTCTCATATACCTCTCCACTCCATCCCTTCATCTCATCCTCGGCCTCCCCTTTCCTCTCGCCCCTTCCACCTCACTCACATACACTCTCCTCGTCAGTCTTTCACTCTCCATCCTTTCCACATGCCCAAACCACCTTAACGTGTTTCTCCTAACGCTTCCTATCACGTCCACAACCACACCACAACGCTCCTTCACTTCCTCATTTGTTAGTCTGTCTCTCCATGTGACTCCACATGCACCTCTCAAATTACTCATTTCCACTGCTCTTACTCTTGACTTATGTCCTTCCAACAGAGTCCAAGCTTTACTTCCATATGTTAGAGTTGGTATCACAATACTGTCATGTAACAACTTTTTCACTTCCATGCTCACTTCCCTGTTTCTTATCATTGCTTTCAACGAACCAGGAACCTTCATTCCCTGCTGCACCCTTTCGAGCACTTCACCCTCCAGACGTCCATCCTTACTCATCACACTACCCAAGTACTTAAATGCACTCACATTCTCCATATCCTTCCCATCCAATCTCACTGTATATTCACTGGCTTCACTTCTCTCGAAGACCATCACTTTACTCTTCCCTACAATCACCTTTAGATTCCGTTTCTTACACACTCTCCCAAACTCATCTACCAAGCCTTGCAGCTCCCCTTCGTCTTAGCTCAAGAACACAGTATCATCTGCAAACAACAGTACAGGGAGTTTCCACACACTGCCCTCTCTCACTAGGGCCGCTCCAACATCCACTGCCCAACCTTGTATTTCTTTTATAACCCCATCCATGTACAGATTGAACAACCATGGAGACATGACACATCCTTGTTTCAATCTAACCTTCAAATGGAAAAATTAACTCAGTTTGCCATCCACACGCACTGCAGCCTTAGCACCCTCATACATACTCTTCACTGCCTTCAACAACTTCCCATCCACTCCATATATTATTAATACCTTCCACAATCCTTGTCTATCCACCCTGTCATATGCTTTCTCCAGATCCATGAAGGCTGCATACAACTTCTTGCCCAGATAAGAACCACCTACAGGCGACGAATTATCGGTCTATTTCTCTGACGTCTTGTCTATGTAAAGTTCTGGAAAAGATGGTTAATGTTAGGCTTGTGTGGTTTTTAGAGAGAAGTGACTTCTTATCCTCTGCCCAGTATGGTTTTCGAAAAATGTGATCAACCTCTGATGCACTACTGTCCTTGAAATCTTCTGTGTGTGAGGCTTTCTCCACTAACCAACACCAGGTTACGGTCTTCTTCGATCTGGATAAGGGATATGACACTGCCTGGCATCATAACATTTTAATTTCTCTTCATGAATTTGGTCTTCGTGGGCGCTTGCCTATTTTTATTAAGCAGTTTTTATCTAATCGTTTTTTGAGGGTCCGAGTGGGAGGGGTGCTTTCTAATGTCCGTGCACATGAAGATGGAATACCACAGGGGAGTATCCTTAGTGTTACTCTCTTTGCTGTAGCCACCAACAGCATACTTACTGCACTTGCTGATGGTGTACGAGGCTCAGTATTTATCGATGACGTCCTTCACTGCATCTTGAATGTCTCTGATAGAGAGGAAGTTGCAGCTGGCACTTAATAGAATTTCTGACTGGGCAGAGTCTCTCGGCTGCTGTTTTTCTTTAACAGTGGAAATGCATTTTTGTCGTCTTTGGGGGGGTTTACTCAGACCCTGACTTCTGTCTCTGTTGTCAAAGAATATCCTGTGTGGAAGAGACGTGGTTTCTGGATCTTCTGTTTGATAGACGAGTAACCTGGGTTCCTCATATTCGTTCTCTTAAGGTGGCTTGTCTTAAGCTTTGAGTCTTCTGAGGGTTTTGGCTCATACCTCTTGGGGTGCTGACTGTCAGACCCTCCTCCTCTTGCATAGGTCTCTTATTCTTCCTAAACATGAATATGGGTGTGAGGTCTACTCAGCAACAGATCCCCGTCTCCGGTTGTTAAATTCTGTACATCATGCTGTTGTACGTCTAGTAACCGGGGCATTCAGTCACACACCGTTTTCAAATTTCTCGGTGGATGCTGATGTGCTTCCTTTGAATTTACACCAGCAGAATGTTGGTATAGTCTTCACCGCATTCCAGACTCATTTTCTTGTGCCATCTGCTCCTAGGATTCAAGATCTAGTGTTTATGACACCCGTAAAAACCCTTTGGTTATTGAGTCCAACCTGTAATGTTAGACCTCTGTTCCGGAATTGGCAGTTTGTCCACATCAGATCCCGAGAGTGGGTTTTTGGCTGCTCACTCGTGTGGTGGGTCCGTTGTTAGTAAAAAGGGCTCACCTCCTTCTCAGGTGTCCCTTCTCTCTTTTTAGAACATGCCTCCACTCATGAGGGTTCTGTCCCCGTCTATATGGACGGGTCTAAGACTGACATTGGAGTAGGCTTTGGCGTTGTCTTCCCTTTTTTTTAGTAGGGGCGGTAGCCTTCCTGGTATTGCTTCAATATATATGGCGGAACTGACTGCGATTTTATATGCTCTCCAAATCATTTTTACTCTTCCTCAATCTGTTTTTGTGATTTTTAGTGACTCCCGTAGTGCTCTCTCTGCACTGGAGTCTTTTAATGCATCTCATCCACTGGTTTTATAAATTTTAGAGTGACTCTTTTCTTGGCCGTCGTGGCCGTTATGTAAACTTCTGTTGGGTTCCCGCACATGTTGGTGTAGTGGGCAATGAGAGGGCAGACTCATTAGCTAAAGCTGAGTTTTCTCGAGGACCCCATACCAACTATCCGATTCCCGCATGTAATATGACACCTCCCCTGAAGTAGGCGATTCATACATGTTGTCAGAGACAGAGAGATGATGTTGCTAAAAATAATTTAACAGAAACTTTTCAGGGAGTGGTTGTGCCAAGGGTTTTCCCCTCCATGCTTTGGCGTTTGGGGATGGCTCATGCCTAGCATCGCATTGGGCACTCTCGGCTTACACATGGATTCCCGATGAGTGGTGGGACTCAACCATATTGTGATGATTGCCTTGTTCTCCTCACTGTCCGTCACTTGCTGGTCGAGTGTCCCAGTCTGGGGGACCTACGACACAGATTCCTCCATAGGCATAAGGGGTCAGATGGTGCTTGTCTGTCTGTCCTCGATGCTTGGAGAAACTAATGTCAATTTTCCTGATATTTTTAGGTTTCTCCAGGAAGCGTGCCTCATTCAACTTTTATAGGAATTGGTATTTTATAAACTACTGTTTTGCTTTTTCAGTATTATCATTCTACTAAAGGGTGTTAATTTTAAACTGAGAATGCACGTTTTTCTTATTTCTTTTTTTTTTGTTCTTTTTACCTTGTTTTCCGGCGGCATATGACCCTGGCAGTTAAGCCACTAGTTTTTATTATATTAAATCAAATCTCATTCAAAATAAAAATGTCTGATCATATGAGAAAGAGCTAGAGAACAGGAAAATATTTGCATCAGACGGCATTTTCAGCTATTTGAGAGCATTCATCAACTCACGACCACCCTTTCTCTTATATATAATGATTTTTAGGTGATAACTAAATTCACCACTTCATGTGATGCATAAGTAGGAGAAAATTTACTAATGGAAAAGAATTCATCTGAAATTAAGGTCAGCTAATAATACATAATGGATTTTTAGTTGGAACTTATAGGTTGTTTTGGTTTGTTTGCTTCAGTTTGGGGGGTTTGAGTTAAGAGTTCGAACATACAGTTTGATTGGTCATGTTTCAGTTCGGGGTCAGATTATGTTACTTGTGTCTACTCAGGGTGGTACTTGCATTTCTGTTTCAGCTTTTATACTGGTAGGAGGGTTGTTTTTCTTTATTTGTTTTTTGATGTTCAATAATATTTCTGTTTGTACTATTTATCATGTCCTTCCTGACAATATAGGACATCTTTAGTACCTGATGATGGCCTGAGGAGGACCGAAAACTCATGATTAATTATGTTTGGGAGAGTATTTACATTTTTTAAAATACTTTTTTGGAAGTTGACATCAAGATCGCCTGCAATGTCTTATTTGATCGGTATGAAGGAAGTCTTCCGGCATGCTATTGAACGTTAGAAAAACTACACCTAAAAGTTAGCAAAATAAAACATGATGCACAGTTCTTAGAAAAATGTTGGGAGAATAGCACCCTTATTGCTTGGACAGTTTTTTAAATCTAAATTATACACTGGAGAGTTTAAGATAAATAATTATAAACAATGGTAAGGTATTTTATTGGAGCAATACCTAAAAGCATACAGTGGTAGATATTTATAAACCATGGCAATTTATTTTGTTGGAATAAGAAATAAAGGCATATAGTAGTAAATTAAGTATTCATTTAGAAAAACTTAAAAAATGGAAGCAAACTTTCAAATCCTAGATTAGTTTTTTAGACTATTGGATATTTGTGCATAAAATTTATGAGTACTTGGGTACTGTATCCTATAAAACTGATGCCAGGCATTAGAAAAAGCCAGAGTTTAGGTATTTAAAATATTCTTTATAATAAGCATAGTATCCTTAAAGCTTCACTTAAGATATTAATGCAAAGGGAAAATAAATTAAAGTTAGGTCTAAAATTCTGTATTCCTTTTTATAAGACAGATTGGTTGTTATTTATCATTAGAGAAACTTTGTAATAATGTTCTGGATTGTCACAGGAGGTCTCGTGTGTAATGGTTTGGATAATACAGTCATTGACAAGGTGAGAGATTTGGGGAAGAGTAATTACAGAATAGGGAGGAGGAAAATTAATGATGTGCATTCTTCAGTAATTATGAGAGGTTATTGATTTATTAAAATAACTAGGGCAAGATGACTCTAGTTCTACTGTGAAACAAGATAAGGGAAGGGGGTGGATATAATGGATAAAGTAGATTACCAAAGAAAAATGTCTTGCATCCTTGAGGATTTTTCAAAATTTTGACCAGTGAAAGGAGGTATTTTTGGTAACATTCTTGGGTTCCTCATATTCATTCTGTGAAGGCAGCTTGTATTAAAGCTTCGAGTCTTTTGGTTCATACCTCTTGGGGTGCTGACCGTCAGACCCTCCTCCCCTTGCACAGGTCTCTTATCCTTCCTAAACTTGAATATGGGTGCGAGGTCTATTCTTCAGCAACACATGCCCGTCTTCGGTCGTTATATTCTGTGCATAATATACGTCTGGCAACCGGGGCAATCAGTTCGTCCCCGACTTCAAGTTTGTTGGTGGATGCTGGTGTACTCCCCTTGGATTATGATGTCAGTCATTGATGATGAGGTGTTGGTATCGTCTTCACCTCATTCAGTTTCTTGTGCCATCGTCTCCCAGGATTCCCGAACTTTTGTTTATGACACCCGTCCTAGTTTACCTAAGCCCTTTGGATACAGGTTCTAGTCTGTTATGTTTGCCCTCTCTGTTCCTAGACTGGCAATTTGTCCCCATCAGATCCCAAGAGTGGGTTTACTTCCTCGTGTGACATTTTGTAGGTCTGTTGTTGAAAAAAAGGGGGGGTTCACTTTCCTCTCAGGTGTCCCTGTCTCCAGTAGCGGATCCAGGATTTCGGAAAGGGGGGGGGGGGGCTGTTTGTCAATGTAAGCGGCGCCGAGTGCCGAAGGCAGTAGGCGATAAGCTAGGGGGTCTGGGGTGAGCAGTAGCTCCCCCAGCGGCCGCAAAACGCATTTTAACATTTCACAAGCATTTTGAAAGCATTTTGGGGCAGGTTGTGGTACTTTTATGGTGGGTAATATTTTAAACCTGTAACCAATAATTCATGTTAGATGGAAACTATTTACAGATCTCTACAGCTTGATTGAAAGTGGAATGATTTATAGATTTAAACAATTCTCTACCAATTGAGCAAAACTAAAATATATATAGATTCAAACCATTCTGTGCCTATTGACCAAAACTGAAATATAGATCATTCAAACCATTCTTTACCAGTTGATTAAAAATTAAATATATTATGGATTAGTAATCAGCTGTTAGGGGCGCCATTCATAACTGAAAGGGGGGCGGCCGCCCCCAGCTCCCCCCCAGATCCGCCACTGTCTGTCTCTCTTTTTAGAACATGCCTCCACTCATGAGCGTTCTGTCCCTGTCTATACTGACGGGTCTAAGACTGATACTGGAGTAGGCTTTGGTGTTGTCTTCCCTTCCTTTAGTAGGGGTGGTAGCCTTCCTGGTATTACTTCGGTATATACGGCGGAACTGTCTGCGATTTTATATGCTCTTAAAATCATTTTTACTCTCCCCCAATCTGTTTTTGTGATTTTTAGTGACTCCCGTAGTGCTTTCTCCGCCCTCGTCTTTTAATGCATCCCATCCATTGGTATTATCAATTTTAGAATGGCTCTTTCTTCTTGGCCGTCGTGGCCGTCATGTGGACTTCTGCTGGGTTCCCGCACATGTTGGTGTGGTGGGCAATGAAAGGGCAGCTGCATTAGCTAAAGCTGCGTTTTTTCAACAGCCCCTAACAGACTACCCACTTCCTGCTTCTGATATAACACCTTACTTGAGCAACGCGATTCGTATGAGTTGGCCTGGACACTGCAATGGTGTTGCTCATAATAAGCTAAAATAGATCTTTCAGAGAGTGGTCGTGCCAAGGGTTTTCCCAAACATGTCTCGGCAGCGATTGGAGGCGGCTCTTGCTAGGCTTCGCATTGGGCAGTCTCGGCCTATGCATGGGTTCCTGATGAGTGGTGGGACTCAACCATATTGTTGTGATTGCCTTGTTCCCCTTACTGTCCGTCACTTGCTGGTCAAGTGTCCAAGTCTGGGGAACCACTGTCACAGATTACTCTGTAGGCAAAAGGGGGCAGATGGTGCCTGCCGTCTGTCCTCGATGCTTGGTGGAGTCTCCGGCAATTTTAATGATGTTTTAGTTTTCTCCAGGAAGCGGGCCTTCTTCCACTTCTATAAGTAATTAATTTTTTATAAACTGTTTTTTTATTTGCACTTTTTCAACTACTACTA